>JAJMJJ010000077.1:14923-53264 GCA_030568955.1 Geotrichum siamense (nom. inval.) | reverse complement strand
TTTTTTTTTTTTTTTTTTTTTCTTTTCAAAAGAATAAATGGAAATGATTGAAATTGAAAATCAATATTTGACCTATTACTATTAAATAAAAGAAGAAGAAGATAAAAAAAAATAGAAAATATAAATATAAATAGTTTTTTTTTTTTATTTTAATGATGAATTGTTATACTATTGAAATTTGTAAATGGATCATCTGGCATTCCAGACATGTATGTACTGATTTGTTTAGTGAAATCAACACTTTGTTCATTTCCAGGATGGTTTGATGCAGGTGTATTTGTTGTTGATGATGTTGTTGTTGTTGTGGTAATAGGATTTTGTTCAACAGGGACGATAGGTGGACGTTGATTACGTAGTAAATCCCATTGGACATTTTTGAAAAATGCATGATTTTTAATATCTGACGCTCCGTTTTTACTGCCTAATCTTTTATCCTCATGTTTAATCAAAAGTTTCTTGATGATATTCTTGCAGTTCGCCGATATAACTACTGGCCCAGTCAGCGGACCACTATTTGGGAAGGATACATCTCGTTTTAGCACATTAACAAACGTTGCATTCCTTGTCTTTCCCTTAAATGGTGTAATGCCATAAATCATTTCATAAATCAAAATTCCCAAGGTCCACCAATCCACCGTACTAGTATGTCCATTTTCCAAAATCACTTCTGGCGCTATATAATCTTCTGTGCCTACAAATGAATTTGTTCTAAAGTTGGAAATACATTCTTTTGTATTTACCACCATTCCACCGTCGCTCCCCATTGTTGGTGATTTTAAATTTTTGTTCTGTTTAGATAAATCAAAGTCGGTAAGCATGATATGTCCGGTCGAGTGAAGTAAAATATTCTCGGGCTTGAGATCTCGATATATGTAACCCATAAGATGAAGATATTCTAAAGCAGCAGTGACTTCTGCAGCATAGAATTTTGCATCTGCTTCTTTGAGACTCTTCTTTTCCATAGACTGAAGGGCACGGAAGAATTCACCTCCCTGGCAATACTCCATACATAAGTAAAGGTAATCCTGAGACTGAAATGAGTGATACAAGGTGACAATAAAAGGATGATTACTAGTGGACAAAATCTCTTGCTCGGCCAGGACTCGCTTAATTTTGTTCCGGTTTATCATATCTTTCTTATTGAGGACTTTCATTGCATAGAACTTTTTATCCCTCCGATCTCTTACAAGATAAACCTTGCCAGTATCACCTTGGCCCAACAATTTAATCTTTTCAAACGAACTAGCATTCACTTCAACATCTCTAATTTTACTAATTTTGCTCACTGAACTTACTCTTCGTAACTCTTGCCCATTTGTGACTTCATCTTCCTCATGAACTGGTAAAACTACTCGCCCAGATTCTTTTGATTTCCTAGTCACGCCCACAATTGCCGGACTAGACGGTGATCGCTTTCGTAGAAATTTCTTAACTAATGCTGCACTATTCTGATTTTGTGGCCCATTATTAAGATCTGGGAACATCTCCAGATCATTCTTCTGCTGTGCTTGCTGTTGTGTCCCCACTTTTTTTGATCCTCCATCATCAGAGCTAAATTTAAATAGATTTTTCAACTTCTGTGGAAAATTCAACTTCTCTGATCCGTTTACATGTATCGCATCTGTCATAATTTCTACCAAAAATAAATAAATGAATGAAATGTCGTGACAAAATAAAAACTCCGATTAAAAATGTGCCAGAAATATAAAACTGTAAACCAAAAATAGGGATTAATAATAACTTGACAGAACAAAACTCCACACTACTCTCCCAATGCACGATCTTTATAGGAAAATGAGTGAATGAATGAATTAATGAATGAAATGTCAACCTCGTAGTAATAGATGGATGATGAACGCTACTTGAATCTATTGCAGGTTTTCCAATGTTTATGATGACGTTGGCGATGTTTGAGCAACTAAAAAAATTGAGATTTTGAACTTTTAAGCACGGGTCCAAAATGAAATTGCCATAATAATATGAGGTTAGGGCATTTGCATGAACTTAGGCTTTTCGCACTTCTTAGCCCATAATTGTATCATGTTTCAAATAATTACACAGATTTAATATTTTGAACGTTTCAAAGTTGAGATTAGTATTGTGATATTTCATTAGCCCATAGTTTTATTTATGTACATACATAGGTGAGATAAATACAAGTATGTTTTTTCTTGCTATGTTGTTTATGTAATTTTAGGTAATGATTTCAAGTCTAAAGCTATTGTGTGCTGGAAAATCCGAAAATTATATGGTTCTATATATAAGTAAAATCTTTAGATTAGCTCATTTTGAGCTTAGTTGGAGAGCGGTTCCCATTTCTTGAAGTATTTGTTTGGCCATATTAGTAGCTAAACCACTGTTCCTTGAGGGATCATGGTCTCTCCCGAATCTGGAAGCCTTTTCCATGATCACTATCATGTAGATATATCTGCCGACGGTTTTTGATTTGGCTATTAGACCCTCTGGCCTTGAGATGAATATGCATCGGGTGAATTCTTCAGGACTCTCTCCCGATTTACGGTAGAGCCTATGCCACAATCGTAACATGCTGGAACATTGGTATATTAGATGGGTTATGTCACCAGTGCCGGCATCAGAGTGAGAACAATTCTTCTCTTTATAACCTGGACGTACATTGGGGGTATTTGGAAGGGCGCATAGATTGTCTTAGCTTCGTAGAGATCCATGGAAGAAGTGTCTTAAAGTATCCGAGGCACGGACATCTTCATAAGACAGTCGAGAAAGAGCTTTCCACACCCTCTTCCATATTTCAGCTTTTATTCGAAGACCAGAGAAAGGACCAGTTAAATTTGGGACTTGTGATCTTATCTTTATGCAATCTTTCAGAAACTCTTTTGAAAGATGATAGAACTAACCTGCCATTAGACTCATCCCCAATTGGACGCGTTGGATAGATTCCTTACTTCTTCTTGAGAGCCAATAAGAAAAACGAAGTTAGAGCTAAGTTGATAGAATTCTTTTCCAAGATCGAGATGTCTTTCTTCTTCACCAACGAGGACGATGAAATTTACTCAGGTAGAGTCTTCTTTTCCTCTATCATCAAGAAAGGAAAGAGACTAGATCTCAAGTAGTATGTACATAGGTTACTACTTGTGACAAATACATATCTCACATAATTAACATAAGAGACATGTAATACGTAACGAGCTTCAACATAATACAAAATAACTACCAAAATTGAACATAGAACATTAAGCATTTGAATCCTTTTCAACCAATGAAAAAATACTGTTCATATAAACATTGAATCAATAATAATTCTACCTGATATATGAGTACCTACATGTTCACATCCATAGCTTCTCTATTTTCATCAATAACTGGGCTTATATGAACAAATGTTTCACCAAAAATGGAAAATTACTGCTTTAGGACGTTAAGAATAAAAAAAGCATCTCATTCTACAGAGAACAAAATTGAATAGAAAACACAAACTGACATAAAAATTTATCTTTACATTACATCGCAGCAAATAAGATTATAAATACAAGAAAATACTCCATTTGATGACTTTTAAGTTAAAAAAGAACAATTTAACGGCTGTAAGAAAAGACGTTCTTCAAGATACCATCAGCTTGAGCCAATCTGTTCAAGGAGTCATCGGCTTCACCCATAGATCTAACGTAACCAGAGAGGACGTAAGTAGTGCTAGTGTTGAGGGCACGGCCACTCTCATCAACGTCAGCAACGTTAATTTGGACAGAAGCATGGTCCTTAGCCTTGATGAGTCTGTTGGTAGCAGAACACTTGCGAGGAACGTAAAGTTCGACCTAAAATTCAACATGTCAGCATGTAATCCTAATAACTTCGACTCAACCTCATCTGCAACGCTGTCAAACTCAACAATAACCTCCAACACTCAATAATTCCGCCTATATCAAATATTTCAGTTCTCCCAGCTCCACTAACAATATCCATCCAATTATACATATATATATATATACCATCGGTTGTTGAGTCCAATCCAACGTGCAGCGATATCCATGTCGACAACAATATATTCGTCTCAAAAAAAATAATGTGTACTTACGAGAACACCCTTATCGTTTTCCATTTTTAATGTATGCTATGTGTGATATGACTGGCAGTGAGTAGGAGCAGATAAAAAGAGTGGAAAAGGCTTCGAAAGAGAGGTTGAGAAAAATATTTTTTTTTTCACACTCTGTAGACAAAAGCCTAAAAAAGAAAAGCGAATGATTTAGTAAATACTTATGTAATTAAATTGAGTAAGTGGAGAGAAAAAGGGACAAAAAATGTAAATTTCCTAATTAGTTTTAAATGTGTAAAAATCAGTCTGTGACTGCTTTTTATTTTAAAAAAATATTTAAAATAAAGCTTAAGGTGCAAGTGTTAAATGTTTCAGCCGTTTGTTGCCCTGCTTTGATCTTTTGGTCCTTAAAATCACAACTATAATTGTGTATTTGTTTGCAAATACATATCTTATTACTGCGCCCTGCACTACCAGCCTTACTATATCATACCCATCACGGTATATCGGGTTTTTGGGTTTCCCCATGGCCCCTCCATGTTTCCATAATATATCCCAACCTGTCATATCTAGTGTATATACACTTAACAAGAATACAACTCTTAGCTTACAAAAATAAATAATACATGCGTATGTATATTCAAATGTTTGTGGTTCGTTATGTGTGAATTTATTTTTGTTGTAATCTTCTTTTAAATAACATTCAAATATGCAGGGTAAACATTTCTCCAATTACCAGTTGCAATGATCATCTATTTCAATCTTGATTCTATCAGAAAATAAGAAAATGCATATGTGTGAGTGTACACGTGCATATATTAAATGTGGCAATCTACACACATATGTGAGGGTCGAATTCATTCATGCCGTTCACAATATCGTATATTACTAGATTTAAGTGTGACACAAATAAATAGTGAAGTTTCAGGTTATACACATAATAATTTTCTGTATAAACAGGTTTATAATAATATAAAAACAACATTTATCTTGACAGAAATTACTTTTACTTGATTATATCCAATGTTCCCATCAGAGTTACTTTTTAGTGTATTATTCTTATACACGATTGATTTACTCTCTGTGCCAGTTACTTTTGTTCAGATTTTTTTTAATTTTTTATTCAATTTCATTGATTGTGTGTACACTAAAAAAACTGATCACATAACAAATTCATTATCCGATATTATAATTCATAATTGTAGTCTCCATCGCGTTCCTATTATCAACTTTTGTATCAATGGAAGTGACTTGATCAATAATCCAATTTCATCACGGAAGATTGTAAACTATATGAAACTAAAACATTTTTAATATAAGCATGCATACGCCATGCTGGCTGTTTCCACTGTAATATTGCAATCATCTTTTTGTTTTAAAACTATTAATTGGGTTGTATGCCGTTCCCTATACTTTTTCCTTCACTGATTAATGTATTGAGTAAGCTTCCAATATCTGCTCAGCCGTTTGTAGTTTGTTATGTACATCATTTTCTCATGGTATAACTGGACCTCTTTAGAAATTCTTAGTGATTTCCACATCACTATAGGTGTTTTATATTTTGCAGTTTTTTCAGATAACTTCTAAGGTTAACTATTATTAATACCGACGAATCATGATTCATACACACATGACCAAATAAATATGGGAAGTTAATGAATTTGTTAGCAAGGAGGCAAGGCTACAATACCCTAACCCATAAAAGTAAATTTAAATAAAACTAGTGAAATTTCCCCCCTCCAATCTTCTTTTTCCTTCTACGAATTTAATATTTACACCCTTCATACGCCTTCCATATATCCCCCCCCTCATTCAAGGTATTATATCCACTATTGTATTTTACTCTTCTCTAGGTCTTATCCAAATCAAACCGTCTCGTCAAAAGTATTTGTTCCGCTAATTGATCTGGTATATACACCTAGTCTAGCGTACGTAATATCTATATCGATCCAAAAAGTCTATATTGTTCTTTAAAGAACGAAAGAAATAAAAAAAAGACAAACTCACAGTTTGATTATTTATTTCCATCTTTCAAATACATTCACAATCACAACAATTGTAGGATGTATCAAAAGTTTTTAATAACTTCTTTTGAACTTCTTTTATCATCATGGAATTAAAAAGTCACTTGAAATCATCTCCAATCTATATTATGGGAGCGCCTCAAGAGTCAACTCTTGACCACGACTCTCATATTCACCCTCATCATGATAATCTTTCATCCATCCCTTTCTATCAACCTGATAACAGCGACATTACATTTTTTTCTCATTCTCTACCAGTAACTTCTAATGATCTTCACGCATTTTCTTCGGACAGTCTACACACCATCAATTCCGAAGTCGAAAGTGATTCTGAGTGTTCTATTCCTGCACCTGTTTCAAGGAAAGCTACAAAATCTCTACGCCTCTTTAGAAATAATGCATCCAGAATTCAGCAAAATGTCATTAACCCACCAGCATCTCAATCTTTGCATAATACTCATACATCTCACAATTCTTCACTTAACCCCAGCCCAGTCAACCCCATCCCTGTCATAGACAAAAAGCAATATCACAAAGACGGACTTGTTACATCTTCATCCTCTCTTCCTGAATACAGCACTTTGGCAAACATACCCCGAGCTGACATAACACTCTCCACTTCTCCACTTAAACCAAATGATTCTGATTCTTCATATTCTCCGCCTTCCTCTCCTACCCATACAACTGAAGTTTCTGCTGTATCTTACTTCCCACGGCACTCTGTGTTATCACAAGAAGACCAAAATGAAGATCTTACTGAATCTGAACATGATTATTCACTAGCTGTTGAATTAACTCCTTTTAAACACAAAGTAGGTGGACACACTGCCATTTTTAGATTTTCAAAACGAGCTGTCTGCAAGGCGCTAGTTAAACGAGAAAATCTATGGTATGAATCAGTAGAATTACATCATCAGGATTTACTGAAATTCATGCCAAGGTATATTGGTGTATTATACGTAAGACACACCGAATCACCAGAAGTGGTGTTGGAAGATAATATGCATATCTTACCCGGATTCAATGGAAGCGGAGCCACCCAAGTCAATTGTCAATTGAGGGACAAGGTGTTGAAAGAAGTATTTAATTACAAGTTCAATTCCAGTAATAATGCAAATTCTGTTGATGGATTAAAATCTTTGGTAAGATATCGAAGTAATTCATCGGTTTTGCATAAACGTGGTCAGGTGGGCCAAAACTCGAAAATTGAATCATTCATTCTACTGGAAGATCTCACACGAGGCATGTCTAAACCATGTGTAGTTGATTTGAAAATGGGAACCAGACAGTATGGTGTAGATGCCACGCCTAAAAAGCAACTCTCTCAAAGAAATAAATGTGCCCGTACGACTAGTCGTGATCTAGGTGTCCGCATTTGTGGAATGCAAACCTGGCATATTCCTTCTCAAAAATATTTTTTTCAAGACAAGTATTTTGGTCGTCGTGTAAGAGTAGGAGCACAATTTAAGGCTTGTCTAGAAAAATTCTTATACAATGGAATTTCTGAATATTCGATTCTCCGACATATTCCAGTTATATTAAAGAATATTAAAGAATTGGAAGGTATTATTCAAAAGTGGAATGGAGCGCGGTTGTATGGGTCAAGTTTACTTTTGATGTACGATGCAGAAAATGAGGTGCAGCCTATCTCTGTTAAAATTATAGATTTTGCTCAGTGTATCACGGCAGAAGATCCATTGCCATCAGGAACAACTTGTCCACCAAAACACCCACATCTCCCAGATATTGGCTATCTTCGAGGACTTAGGAGCTTACAAATATATTTTAAGGTAATATGGCAAGAAGTTGTTGGACTTCCATATGATGAAGATTATAAAATAGAAGCTGAAAAGTATTCAAGATCCATCCCCGAATTGGATGAATTTGACATAGAAAGATATCCTGAAGATGTATGTTCTAAGGAATGGGCAGGATGTGATGACGATGATGATGAAAGTGACATCTCCTTGTGAATCCATTCTTATTTTTATTATTTTTAAATTATTATTTTCAGTTTATTATAATTATTATTTGGTATACCCAGAATATATATATAATTACTTAGTACCTATTTCTCTCAAACTCTATTCTATAATGTGCATATGTCCAAATAATTTTTATTTTAGTTTAAATTTCATTTTATTTTTATTTTATTTATTATTTTATTAAAAAAAAAACTTATTGTGTAACTTGTAATAAACGTTCAAATGATGATATATACGTACATACATACCTTCCTATCTAGGTATCTTTGTATGGACATAAATAAGGTTGGGCCATATATAAAATATATATAATGTTGATCAACTGTATTCTTCTTGAAGGAACTATTCTTTTAATATTGTTATTGTTGTTGTTGTTGGTTATTGTGCAAGTATTATTAATACATACACAGATATGAACCTACCTACCTACATAGTAATTTTTGTTTTGTTCTGGAAAGCCTCAAAGAAAAGAATCTGGGGTTTTAGTAAAAAAGAAAATGGTAAATGCAAACATATTTTCATGAATGCAAGCTTAATAAATGTAATGATTTTAGTGCGTATTATATAGTTAAAATACAATCTAGATAATAATAATAATAATGACAATAATGATGATAATGATAACAAGAGTAAATGGAGTAGTATATGCATTCAATAATTTATAAAACCTTTAACTTTTAATTCTCTCATGAGCCATAAAGAGTTTTCAAACGTCCACATAGTCATGGCACTAGCAGGCGCACTCTTTAATAGAGAAATGAAAAAACCTCTATAAAATGCGGCCATACCTTCAGTTTTTGCAATTTGAATTGCACATTTGATTGGACTTCGGGGATATACTGGAACCTGTCCAGACGCAAATTGGGCTCTGTTAGGACCTTGCACTTGCAATCTTTTACGAATTGAATCGAGAGGGAAGACGGCACCTTTACTGATGCAACCGGCAGTAAAACCAGCAATCGCTTCATGAGAGATGATGAATGGGTGAACGTCAGTAAAACTGCCGGCTTTGGTTGGAGCAATGTATTCTAGAAAGTTACGAGCTTGTTTGTATGACGTGAATATAAGACCCATGTATGGGACGACAGAGACTAGGGCAGGGAAGAGTCCACGGTAGTAACCAGTGAAAGATTCATACTTGTAGATCTGGTAGACAGCTTGTGGAAGGGATTTGTAGATCCGAGTGTTACTTGCGGCAAAACGTGTACGTAGAAGATCCAACGGATATGTGATTGTGGTTGCAGCCAACCCAGCAGCCGCGCCTGCTATGAAAGTTGTAGTTCCTTCCTGAGTCCCCGGATACATGGTGTTAATAGCCTTGGTAATATAGCTGTATGTCGTGAATTGAGTTGCACCATACATAACGTACATGGTCTCAGCTGGAATGTTTCCTTTCCAAAATGCTGTGATACCTTCATTCACAAACATTTTCCGAACTTGATTAACAATCTTACTGCCTCGATCAGATAGTGTTGTCTTATTCACTTCAAGCTGAAATCTAATCTTCAAAACATCCAAAGGAGCAATAAACATTCGAGAAAGAAGCCCTGCTGTTCCACCACATACAAGAGATTCGACATTTGTAACCTTAGATTGGGCTGTGAGACTTGTACCGCTTCCACTTCCTACATTTACAGAAGTGTCGGAGTTTGTAGATTCTTTGTCACTATGCATGGCTTGTTTTGTAGAATGTTGTGATCCTTTGTAGGCATTTGAAACGGGAGTCACTATATCTGAAGCCATTGAAAAAGCGATGATAATAAATTAGACGGAAAGAAAAAGAAAGAAAAAAAAAAAAAAAAAACCAAAAAAGCAGTAAAATTCAAGAATCCCGAGTGCATCCACCACATACGACCCTTCAGGGAAAAAAAAAAAAATAACAGCCCAATCCCCAGACAGCATTTTCGCTGGGACATTAGGGTTATGTGAAAAAAAAAAAAAAAAAAAAGACCCGAAATCCTTCTCCATCCAAAGAAACAAAACAAGTAAAGTATATCATGACAGGAAATTTGTCTGTTGAGACATCTGTGCTGGAGCAGGTAGATGGTTCAGCAATATGGCAAATTAACAATTCAAAGGTAGCTGCTTCGGTGACTGGACCAATTGAAGTGAAGCAAAGGGATGAACTACCTACAAGGGCTACATTGGACGTAGTTGTCCGACCAGGAATCGGACTTCCGTCACCTCGTGAACAGTTGGTAGAATCTCAAGTTTGCAATGTTTTCTCATCAGTCATTTTGACTCATCTTTATCCACGCAGTCTCATTCAACTTGTTGTTCAAATCTTTGAACCTGGTGAACCCATCACATACGTCAGTATTCCACACTTTCTACTCATGTCACAATTCAACTAACTATTTTCCATAGACCGCTCTCGAGCTTAGTAGTTCCATCAACGCTCTAACAATGGCACTTCTCGACGCCGGCATTCCCCTAACAGGCATCCCAACCTCAATCACCATTGCCGTAACAACCTCCGACAAGCTCCAAATCCACCCCACCAACCTTGACCCGCGATCCATATCCTCGATCCACACCATCACATTCGAACTTCGCAACGACGAAGTCTACAGAATTCTCTCCTGCGAAAGCTCTGGCGAATTCTCAAAACAAACTTTCCTCTCTGTCGTCGAAGCTGCTTGGAACGAAAGCACTGTCATCCATAATCATGTAAGAAATGCTATCAGAGACAAAATCGCCAATCAATATATTTGGAAAAAAATAGAATAACTTAATTCATTTATTTATTTATTTAGTATATAATTTTATATATTTTCTTTTACTATGTTTATTTATTTCTTTCTTTTCTTGAATCATGTTAATCTTTTTCTTCTCTTAGATTCATTGTTGTGAATTCACATATCAGATGTAAAATTTTCTTATTTTGTTGTATTATCCAGTTGTTAATTTTTGAAATATAAAGAATGAAAATTTATGGTTACTGTATCATAAATAAATATCTATTTTGTTTATCTTGATCGCGTCTTGTTACATAATTTTGACTGTCCCGTTTAGTTATTTGTAACACTCATATATTTTTTTCTGTATTTTTTTTTCTTCTGTTTCACGACAAGTTTGACAAATGTTTTTATGTAAAATTCAAAAATAGAGCAAGTATATGATCAATATTTATAAAATGTCTAAGCTAAGTGATTGAAAAATAAAAATTAAATGTTCTATTTCTATATATTAATTTTCATATGTTGATATAAGTATATAATGTATATACTTACTCTTCTTCATCTTCACTACTATCAACTATGATATCTGGAATAACAAGTTCACCGTCACTATCAGACTCTTCTTCTGCAACAGGAGTAACTTCTTCCACTGATTTCTTGGGGTTCTTGCTGACATGAAGATTAAAATCAGAAGAAGTAACTGATTTAGGCTCAGACTTTTCAATAACTTTTTCTTCGGTAACAACAGGTTTTGGTTCTACTACAGTATCAATTTTCGCAGCTTCAGTTTTTTGAAAGTTGAGTTCAACATTTACAGGAACTTTTATTTCAGGTTCATCAATTTTGATCTTTTTACTAGTCAAAAATGTGTTTGAAGTTTCTTCAAGTTCCATAGATTCTCTTCTTTTAAGATTAGAATCTTCATGCCTTGGTTCAACTTCTTCGTCAGATTCTGCATATTTGTCTGATGAATTACCTAGAACTGCTGATTTGTTTAAGTTATGTACTGCTGCCGATGTAGGTGGAAGCCTGGGATGAACCAATGCGTCTAAAACCCAATTATGTTGGACAGCATTAAGTGCCATTGGTAGTACCGAGTATTTAGTAGTACGCCCAGGAAGCAATGCACCAATTGATAAAGTTTCTTGTACAACATGGTCTTCAGGTCTGCTAAGAGCAGCAAGAATGAGCCATCGATCAATCGAAGCACGAACAGGGATAGAAAGATCAGGGATAGAAATGATAGCAGTCTTGAAAAATAATGTGGCTGCGGTAATAATTTCGGGAGACGGTGAAATAGTGAATAGAGCAGGATTGGAAATTGCATCAGGAAGACTAGAGGCTGTGGGGTTAACTTTAGAAGAGGTCATATGTAGTGACGCTGAGATAAGTTTCTCAGCTAAAGGAAGATTAGGTTTGGGCAGGGTACCAATTAACATAAAGAGAGTAGAGGCCAATGATAGTAAGGGAATAAAAAGAGTAGAGGATGAATCGGAAAGGACTTCTAAGTGATGTACCAAGAGATCAAAATGGAGAAGAATTGAAGTACGAATAATAGGTATCAAACTGAGCAATAGATGAGTAGTGTAGACATGAAGATTATTCACAACAGACAAAACCCGAGTATAAATTTGCTTCTCAATACCACGACATTGAACATTATGCTTTGTAATTGAATAAGCACGATCAGAAAGATTAATTATAGCCCCGACAGGAATTTTAACTTCAGTTTTAGTAGCAACCTTGAAAAAAGCAGAAAGAACTGTGAACAGAGAAGAGATTTTAGTGTCCAGCTGAAAATAATCCTCAGCTTCAGTGAGGCCAGAAATTCTAGGAGTGTTACTATCAACAAATGGAATATGTGCACTCGAATCTTCTTCAATAACATCTTGGGTAACTTGACTTATTGCAATATGTAATTCAGATATAACTCTGTTAATACTTTTGCGCCATACAATTTGTTCATTTCCTTTTGTTGTAATATAATGAAGAAGCACAAATCCTTCACTTGCACTCTCCAGAAGGTCCTGACTAATTTTATAAGGATGAATGTAAGATTCGGAAATTATCTTAATTAAGTAGTTTTCATATCTTGCGGCAAAGGGCTTGAGAGTAGTTGGCTGTTGTTTTATTAATACATTCAGGGCTTCCAAAATAGGATGAGCTAACGGGGAAATCGAGGTTTCTTTCTCAACTAACTTTAGTAGTAGTTTAACAAAGTTTGGAACTCTAGAGGTAGCAATATCTCTTGTCAACTCTTGTTTCCCCTTTGTCAATTTAAAGATGCTAACCAGAGAATCAATGGCAGTCTCTTTAAGAACATTAGGCTCTGATGGAAGTTCAATCAAATGCAGCAAAATGTTGGCCCAAGTTCCTCCATGACTTTTCAAAATCTCAAAGTTATTTTCACATCCGACTTTAGCAAGATAAGCACCAAACCATTTATTTACCGAAGGGTTTGATTTCAATAAAGCCGATACTCGAACACTAAACTTGTGAAGTGTAGATTCATCTGCTGTAGCAAGCACATCCGTAGATGACAACAAGGCAATAGTTTGTAGAGCATTAGAACTAATCAAATGTTCCTCTGAAGGAGCAAGTGAAGTAACGAGAAGATTCTGAAGGGTAGTCATCGTGACTTTCGTGTTCTCGGAAGAGCAGCAGTGGGAAGGCTGATAGAATTCATTGGGAACTTGAAAATTTTACTATGCACTGAATTAGGGAATAATCCAATTAGGGCTGAATGTCTAAAACGGAAATGCCAATTTTTTCCTGTAGAATTGTGCGTGGAAAAATATTCGAAATATCAAATCGGTGAAGTTACAACTCTTCTCAAAGTGAGTTGACAAATATAATTACATAACAATTCAATTGTTAGTAAGAATTTCATTGTTTATTACAGTTGACTTATGGAGAATAAATTGATAGATAAGCCTTGCATATGGTGTTTTGACAGGCGTTTTCATCTACCATTTCTTATTACAGTTGGCAATGATGGATTGATTGCAGCAAACAAAGATAGTAAGCCATCGTTGTAAATATGTAAATATCTCTGCACAAACTTCCCGGTTCGGGTATTAATGTTGTGTAATTTTATTTATTTTTATGAGTTTTTTCCCTCCTTAATTTTTTTCTCTATATTCAAATCTTCTCCCTTTTTCCACAACACTCCCACCACCAACTCTTTTGCAACCAACTTCTGCATCTTGTCTCGGACTCTTTTATTTTGTTCTTTCGCACCTGTTTATTTGGTAAAACACATCTGTCATAATCTTATTTGCATATATTCAGCCCTCACTATGTCATGGACAAAGGCCCCTAACGCAGATGTGATCACCAGTCACGACATTTTTCTTTTCATTCCCAATTTGATTGGCTATTCACGCGTGATATTCGCCCTAGCATCTCTTTTTTACATGCAATGGCATCCTAAATACTGCACAGTTTTGTATTGTCTTTCTTGCATTCTTGATGCCCTGGATGGTGTTGCAGCTAGAAGATATGGTCAAACCTCGAAGTTTGGCGCCGTTTTAGATATGGTCACTGATCGATGCACAACTTCATCGTTGATTTGCTTCTTGTGCGTAGCATATCCTAAGTGGGCACTTTTCTTTCAATTGCTTGTCTCACTTGATTTGGCATCGCACTACATGCATATGTATGCCATGTTGTCCGCAGGAAGCTCTTCTCACAAAAAAGTTGGAAAAAAAAGTTATATTTTGAACCTTTATTATACTAACAACAAAGTTCTTTTCATGTTTTGTGCCTTCAATGAACTTTTTTTTGTGGGGTTATATCTTTATTCCTTCCCTCTTAAGACGCCACCGAATCTTGGATACATGTTTAATATCCCCTTAAGTTATCCTACTCTTATCTGCATTATCACATTCCCATTGTGGGCCGGTAAACAAATTATTAACTGCATCCAAATGTACAGAGCTGCTGTGTCATTGGCAGAGAGTGATGTTGAAGAAAGACGCATGCTTGCCCAAAAGGATAAATAAAGAGACAAAAATTGACGGATATTACAAAATGATATTTTTCACCTTAATTTCGGTATTGTGTTTGTTGTTTGATCGGTCCAACCTGCACGGAATCAAGGAGTTTACCATTTCAGACATTAAGGTTGAAATGAACCAAGAATATGCCTTTGCTGGCTGTAAAGATTGATATATACATATGTTTGTACATTTAAATTTACATACATGTCTATATTTGTTTGAGTATATACACTTAGTTATTTTTTTATGGCCGAAAAGGAAACTAATTTAATTATAATATCATTACTTTGTATCCAACATTACCAGCGATGAGTTTTATAAAGAGAAAATGACAATAAAAAATTGTCTTTTCATCAAAACAATCGTAAACTAAGGTTGGAATTCGAAATCATTATCATCAAACTGAGTACAAGTACCCAGAGAAAAAATAAGAGTAATTTAATTTTCCGCTAGTGATATACAAAGAATCATCAGTTAAACTCTAGATATTCTTCACCTTGACCTGCGGTAAGAGGGGAGATCGAGATCATTTTACTCGTTCTCCCCTCTTCCCCAAAACAATACTACTACATCGTTTGTATACAATTATCAGAATAAGAAAAAAAAAAAAAATCAAATTGAATGAAATAAATTATAACCTATTATTTTTTTTCCAACTAAATAAAATCAATGACTCCAACAGTAATTCAACAAAAGGATCAGAATGTCCATTTTGGCGTTCATAAATAACAAGGTTTGTGCGCTGAACGCTATCACCATAAAAAGCCACCAAGCCCGGTCAAGGGTAATCAAACAAGTCCTCACCTAGCCTTTTCGCAAAAAAAGGCCTAGCAAGGTCCCGCTGAGGGACAAATAATGATATATTAACGCTTAGGTTTCATCATATTACGTTGAAAACGTGGAAGGTCATTGAAGAAAGAAGAAAAAAAAAAAAGAGGAAAAGAAACAAAAAATTGCTGTAAATTACTTTTAAACAGATAAAAATATTCCCAACCCTGATCATGTGATAGAAATAGGGCTGAATATTCTGACTAAGTAACATGTAGTGTATTATGCATATATTACTAATGAAATTACAATCGAGAAACACTGCAAATTATAGTAGTTGATCATATGTGTATACACGGTACATATCTACATATGTACATATGTACTGGATTATTTTACCTTACGGAAATAACAAATAAGTTATGTTATTAAATAGAATGGTAATATTTGTTTAGGTTTTACGTCAACAGTTCTAGTTTGTTCCGAAAATATGCTATAAGAATACTTAATATAGCGGGTGAAAACAATAATTTGAGTATTTGACAAAGATATTTCTTTTCTGACAGTTTAGAACGTAAACTGTAAAACTGATATGTGAGATCTATTGAGCTACTACAGATAGTTTACTCCGCATGTAGTTCATATATGTTCAACCCCAAGATAGTCATAGGAATGATTTATATTCAAACAAAAACTTGAGGTATCAATCAATGTACATACATGTGTAACCACCTAATAATATGAACAATTGTATTCTCAATTCTATCCACTTAGCCGTGAAAATCTTTCGCGCTCTCTCTCTAGAATCATTCGAAAGAATGGAGATTTTTTTCTTGTACATTCCATGTACCAATTCTTATAGAGATTTGTTTTTACTCTTTTTTTTTTTTTTCTTTGTGTTTTTATTCCAACGTCTATTCTTCAGAACCATTTCTACTATATGAAGAGGAAATATTATTCAAGACCAGCATGCTGTGTCTTTCGCAAGGTAATGTACATGTACCAAGAAAAATTCGTTAAAATCCAACTTTTTCATTTTACTACTATGATTCTACTTGTAGAGTAGCTGCTACAATAGTAAAATTGGTACATTTGCGGAAGACCCGAACAAGGTCGGGCAAGTAGAAAAAAAAAATAATTTAATGCAAACTTTTAGCATTGAAATAAGATACATGCCAATGTTAATTTCATTTCATCTTTTTATTATCGCTGTTACTATCAGTTCTATTCCAAAGATAAATATCATATTAATTTGTAATTATGTAGCATTCAAAACTAAAAAATAATCTACGACTTGATAACGAATAAATTGAATAAAATGAAATGTTAATTGTTAGAGTTGGACATTACTGGTATCAGGTCAGACCTAAATGAAAATACAAATGTCCCAAATAGAATTAAGTTCAATATAATAAAAACAAAACAAACATGCAAAATAAGTTCAGATTTGATGACATTTAACGTAAGGTCTTTGACATTCAAAAGACTAATTATGGTCCAATGGTCAACAACTAGAACACCATACAATGACATCGAGGAACCCACCCCCAAAGATCTAATCAAACCAACCAAAATGGTTTTCCACGAGATCGGAGTTAGGAGAAAATGCTTAATTCGGTAGGATTACGCCGAGGACTTCTTTCCCTATCAGGGAGGGACGATTATCTCCAAAAAAAAAGTATTTAAATACAAGACAGGGCTCACAATTTAATCACTTTTTCTTTCTTTCTTTCCTTTGCTCATTCTCTTCTTTGTACACAATTGTAGATTCTTCTTCATAATGACTATTGATTCTTCTTCTTTTCATGCTATAACTTCAAATAATGTTGTGTTAGAAAACGAAGTGGTCCCTGCTACTATTGTTTACTCGACCTCGACAGGAAAGATCACATATATCATTCAAGACCCCGAAGAATTCAAAGATCTCAACATTCCTCAGGAAAACCAACGGGACCTTGGTGAATTGGTTGTTTTCCCTGGTCTTGTTGATGCTCACGTTCATCTCAACGAAGTATGTCATGCTGCTAAGTTTTGATTCAAATCTCTTTTTCTTCTGGGGATTTAGTAGTATCAGCGTTGTTTATAACGATATCACAAAAACTAACACACAAATTTTTATAGCCCGGTAGAACTGAATGGGAAGGTTTCGAGACTGGTACTAAAGCTGCGGCCGCCGGCGGTGTCACCACAGTCATTGATATGCCCCTTAATGCCATTCCTCCAACTGTTAACGTAGATAATTTTAAGATCAAGTTGGAAGCAGCAAAAGGGCAGTGCTACGTTGATGTAGGTTTCTGGGGTGGTATCATTCCAGGCAACGCTGAAGATTTAGTGCCTTTGGTTAATGCTGGTGTGAGAGGTTTCAAATGTTTTATGATTGAATCTGGTGTTGATGAATTCCCTGCAGTCACCAAGAAGGATATTGAATTAGCGTTATCTACTTTGAAGGATGAGAAGGCCACAGTGATGTTTCACGCCGAACAAGAATCTGAAGCTCAACACAAAGATCATGATTTCCCCCATCCTACAGCCACCACATCGAAAATTTTTGATGAAATTCCAAATTTACATCCTACCACTTACGAAGCTTTCCTTAAATCACGACCAGATCAAATGGAAGTCGATGCAATTTCTACTGTTATCGAGCTTTCGTCTGTTGCTCCTGATGTCAATGTTCATATTGTCCACTTAGCTTCTGCAGATGCTATTCCTATTATTAGAAAGGCAAAGGATGAAGGTGTCAAATTATCGGTTGAAACTTGTTTCCATTATTTGACATTTTCTTCAGATACTATTCCTGACAAGGCTACTTCATTTAAATGCTGTCCTCCTATTAGATCTACCTCAAATAACGATAAGTTGTGGGATGCTCTTAAGACTGGGGAAATTTCAACTGTCGTTTCAGATCATTCACCATGCACACCACATCTTAAGATTTTAGATGTTGGTGACTACTTCCGTGCTTGGGGTGGTATCTCATCAGTTGGTCTTGGTCTATCAATCCTGTGGACTGGTATTTTAAAGAAGCCCACTTTCAAAGTCTCATTCGCTGATATTGCCAGATGGGTTTCATACAACACAGCAGTACAAACAGGTTTAATTCACAAGAAAGGTTCAATTACTGTTGGTAAGGATGCTGATTTCTGTATTTTTGATCCCAACGAGATTCTTTGTGTTGATCAAGAAAAAGTGCATTTCAAAAACAAAATCACTCCTTATCATGGCCGTGAACTCAACGGTGTTGTTAAAGAGACTATTCTTAGAGGTAACACTATTTTCACTCTTGCAGATGGTCATGTTCCTACCCCCGCTGGTGAATTTATTTTAGAGAAGAGAACATATTAAATTCATATGACAATTTGACTGGGACAAAAGTTTTCAAGATGTTGCTTTCTTAACTTTACATTATTTAAATTATATATATTAGCTAGTATTGCTACCATGATGAAAGAATTAAAATAAAAATTGACTGATTAAAAAACATTTTTAGACTGAATACACTCTGTCGAGAATGACCACTCTTTTAAATGTTTTGTAAACACGACTACTATCTGTATTGTCTGTCATACATAACCTTCAAATGTTGTGATTTTATTAAATGGAAAGTAATTTGGTCTTATAAAATAGAAATTACGAATAACGCACGAACCAACGAGCAGCATAGCTGTATATCTAGTATAAAAATTCATATGGGTCACAAATTAATGAGAGCCAAAAACTAATAGTCAAAGTATGTATGCATATACAATAGTGTTCTATAAAGCTTTTCTGTCATTAAAAATGTAATGGCAATCAAGAAATAAAATAAAAATTAAAAAAATGTCAAGTTTAATATATTTAGAGTGGAGTTTGAAAAAACTAACAACAACAGTGATGAAAAGAGTTTAAAAAAAATAATTATTAAGGTGTGTGCGTTTAATCAATTAAACGATCTTTGAGAATGATGAATTGATGACAAAGTTTTGAAGTGAAGTATAAAGAATATAAAATATACACAAAAGACTAAAACAGGATGGTAACAGCGTCATGATATCATGTTAGCTAAAAAACGTAGTTACCTAATAGTTTACCTAATATAATAAAGAATGAATACAGTATCTTTCTATTGAGTGAACATTTTATTGGGTCAAAAATTTCTTTTCCCATCGGAACAACAGTCCAAAAGAAAAAAAATCTTACGAGAAATACCGTCCCTTAACCTTATATTTTAGGATCAACTTCAATATGAGTTTGAGAATAGTGTCGCAGTCTATAGCTAGAAATATTCCAGGGCTTCGTGGAGCTAGTTTGTAAGTTACAGCATATTGTCTTTGGTCAGAAATATGGTGTAAGAGTGGTGTGCATCATTGATCCGATCACCCCTGGTTTTTACTACATTCATCATCATCATCATCTAACATTATAGAAAGTTCGGCGATTAGATTCAACTCCACACAGTCGGGTTCTAACTCTGACGCTAAGGAACGTGCTTCTTCTATCATTTCAAATCTTCCTGGTAATAGCATGTTGTCGAAAACAAGTCTTCTACTCACAGTAACATCCGCTGGCATCTACACCATTTCGAACGCCTTATATGTCATCAACGCAGAAACTTGTATTGCTGGAGTTTTTGGTGTCCTTGTTTTTCTTGCATCTAAAACTGTTGCCCCTGCTTACCGTGATTGGGCTGATGCCTATATTTCAAACGTCAACAATATCCTCGGCTCCGCACGCGCTTCACACGAAGCTGCTGTCCGTGATCGCATTGCCCAAGTCAGTAAAGTCAAAGACGTTGAACAAACGACCAAAACCCTATTCGAAGTAGCTCGAGAAACCGCTATCTTAGAAGCTCAAGCCTTCGAAGTTAAGCAACGTGCCCATCTCGTCGAAGAAGCCAAATCCGTCCTAGAAAGTTGGGTAAGATACGAACAACAACTTAAAAAACGTGAACAACTAGCCTTAACACATGCTGTTTTGAATAAAATTAACAAAAAAATCGCTAAGAAATCATTCAAGAAAAAAGTATTGGAACAATCTGTCAAAGATGTTGAAAGAATTTTTGCAAATGCTTAAATGGAATTTAAAAAAAAAAAAAAAAAAAAAAAAAAAAAAACGAAACGAAACAGAAATGCACAAAGTATATTAAAAATATTGGAATATATTTTATTAATTGTGGGGGAAAAATAAAAACGTTTTTTATGTTGTGTAAATAAGTTGGATCCCTATCAGTTTAGATGCTTGGTTGATACATATTACACTGGACACTATATTATGTATGTAGACATCCCATTCACATATTTAACTTTCATTTGATTACCTTCCATTCCTCATACAGTTCATTGACAAATCCCGTAAGGAAACAAACAAAAATATCCCTAAAAAAACTTATATAAAGTATGATGCAAACTTTTAATAAAGTCAATATCTCTAGTTCGTCTTATTCATCTACAAAATGTGTTCTTTTCTTCGTTTCTTGTCTATCAACTCATGAATCAGCATTAGTTTTATTTGTACAAAAGGTGATAAAAAAACTTCCATTTTGTCAGGTGAAGCTTACAAAATATATTTGTGCATATGTACATAGCACATATATATTTTTGAAAGATTTTCTTTGTACTTTAGGATGAACATATAATTCCATCATATTATTGTTATTTAAACGGGTAACAAACATATAGTAGTTTTTATATATGAGCTTTAGCAAGGAACAAAAAAAGTTTAAGAAAAGTAAATAGATGTATAATATTTTGAGGTGTATGTAATTTTCTAATGAAAATTATTGACAGAGTTATAGATACATATAAAAATATTTATTAGCCCTTTAGATATAATAGATATTTTATTTATTTATTTGCTAAGACAATTTAATATTAACTGGTATGATAAAAAATGGCTAACTACATACATATGTATAAGGGATGTTGATGTGTTAGAACAAGTATTATTTATTACCTTTGTCACAGGGAGTATATCTTGAGTGACATTCAGTGACTAAAAGAAAAATTTAACACCATATACAATATATTTTTATTTAACTATTATACTTAAGGTATATCAATTTTATAGCAATATTTCATATGGTGTTACGATTTTATTTGTGCTTGAAAGTTGACGGATGGAGGTTGTTTTGTTTCGATGTACACAGAAATGTGTGAAAACACGGCTGAAAAGTCCCAACTGATTACCTAATATATCAAGAATATTTCTTGATTTCTAATTTTACTTCTTTTCTTCATATACCATCATCATCACACTTTACTATTTTGTTTTTGCATGGTCTAAAAAAAAATAATAATGAATACTGAAGCTGAACCCAAGGAGATTGATTCTTATGCAGAACAGTCTTCTAAAGATTTAGGAGTTAGAAAAGGTGGTAAGAACTGGAAGGAATCAAAGAAACCTCTACGAATCAGATCAGTTGGAATCAAGAAAGTGACATCGTGGGAAAAGAGGCAGAAAGAAAGGATAGCATTACATAGCTTTAAAGAAAAGAGAAAAGAGCTAAAGGAAGAGCAGGATCAGGAGAAGAAGGTAAGTTTTGATGATGTTATGTGTGAATTTGGGAACGTTGTATACTAATTGATATGAATAATAGCGAGTTGTCGAACAGAAGAAGGCTCAGCAAAAGGCCAAAGAAGAGAAGGAAAGATATGAGATGATGGCCAAAAAGATGCATGCAAAGAAGTTGGAAAGACTTAAGAGAAAAGAGAAGAGAAACAAAATGCTCAAGGAACGTTAAACTTATATATTTTGTTTGTTGATATCAGTGTTTTTGTTGGTGCCAATATAACGTAGATAGAGAAGAAACAGAAGTAAAACATGTTTCTCCTTTTGAGATGATTTGAAAAATACATTTTTATATTATGAATACTATTTACCTACACCTGCCTATGCATATAGTTGTGAATATAATTGATACATTTATCCATGAACCAATAATTCAAGATCGTTATTTTTTTATGTTTGAACGATTCATTTAATTCTCCCGTTCTTACTTTGACAGTCCTTCCAACGTTAAAAATTAATAGGAAATTTTATCTTTATCTAGAAGAGAAAATATATTTTGATTCACCAATATGGATAAGCACTTTTATCTGTTATTGGAACCCCTCGATTGAACCAGAGACATCCCTCCCACCCAAACCGAAAAATTTCAAAAATTGGGAGGTAAAGATTCCAAGTCATCCACCTACTCCCCTTTTTGTGCATTCACCACAACCCAAAAAAAAAAAAAAAAAAAAAAAAAAAAAAAAAGACAAAAAATGACAACTTTCACTGTAGGTGCGCCCGATTTTGCATATTTCCATCTCGAGCTGAAATCCTTAGTTGAACCCCTAGAAATGGATTTGATTGGATGGAAAATACTCGTCGCTAAAGCGCTTTCGCAATTCTTGGGATTTGTTGGTGAATCGATCCAAACAGATATTTTGCACATTGTAAGTCCGGAAATGAAGGGAGATGCAAATTCGGCAAAAGAAAATGGTGTGCAAAGTTTCAGCAGTTTAAAATTTAATGAAAAGATTGGTGTTGATGTAAATGCACCGCAGGCTTGGATTAGAGTGCCAGAAACAGACTTAGCCATAGTTTGGTCAGCGCTATCAGGATTTGTCACAGAAATAGATACTGGCAATCATGGGAAAATAGAAGTTGGTATTAGAGTTGTAAGGTCTTCTAGATATTTAATGTCTGTGATTGGTCCCATGCGAAGCAAGTGGTGAAATAGAACGGAACTTAGCGCGATATAAACAGTTTCATATGTTTCTCGATATGATAGGCCATTTTTAGTCAATTATTCAGGTGTCTCTCGACACTATTTTTTGCTAGATCATTGATTTTCAATAAATATTTGATGAAAATTGGTCTTGGAAAGTTTGTAAAACAGATACGAACATTCTGATCCGAATAAATCAAGCGCTGAGGTGTTAGATTCTGTGTCTGAAACGAAGTGAAAAGCGAATTGCAAATGTTAACATTTCCACTACCTCGTAGTCCAGCACAAAGTAACCTTTGTGATATGTTATCACTTCTAAAACTTTACAGCGGAAGTATTTATTTCTGCACATATTTTTTATGTACAACTAGAAATATTGGCTATCTTGACACAGATATTAGATGGAAATTATTGATGTAATGAGTGAATAGACTAGAAATACTATTTCATTAAAACTCACTTTTTTAGCATTTCTTTTATTCTTAAATGCTTGTATTCCTATTTTTCAAGGTCTAAACGATTTTTTCTTTTGATGCAGATGAAATTTTTCTCGAGTTTCGTCATTATTTATTTAAAAGAAGTTAATTTTGATTTTCTTAGATTCAATAGAAGTGAGGAATTTTATCAAGTTAAGTTCAACAGATCAGATAATGTTTTTGGTGTATGAGAATATAACAATTTCAGTTTTGGAATAAGAATCAGAATTTTAATGGCGTTTTCATTAAAAGGAATATTTGATGGCACATATGTATCTGATCCTTCATCCTTCATTGTTTACATATCCAACTCTTTAAATTTTCCCATTATATTTCTGTATCTACCTACCTACTAATGCACTCACTGAATACTTAAGAAATTCTATAAATGCATGCAATAAATAAATGGAAAAACTAGTAACCCCATATTCTGTACTATATATGAGAATTTAATACAACACCATAAAAGCATCATGAAGACTTATTCAACTCGCCCGTAAATATGTACTAACTGTCATAAATCCAAATTTCCATACTCTTTATATCACATAGGATACGATTGTATAATATTAAAACCAGTTTTATTAGAGAATTAAGTACTTAGAATTATAGGAACATTATTCCTGTCTACTTTTGATTACATACCAAAACTATAATAATTAATGATTATATATGTAGCTATACCCGTTGAAAGTAAATTGTATTTTGTTTCATATGTGATTCTATTCTAAAGGATCGATCGATGTTAAAAAGAGATTAACAAAATTATGTCTGAATGTGCTCACATATACTCAATGTTTAAATAATTGGAAATTATATATCAAGGGATGATTGATTTCTATTGAAATTTTCTTTGTTTCAGAATCAATTACTGTCACTGTTGATGTATCCACAGTTAAACAGAATCTATTCACGTGTACTCAATGACATTCGAATGTTGAAAGGCAGAAAAAAATACAATGTGCACACCACATTCTCCTAGATTGTATGTACGTCCAATCTTACCAAGTACAAAGAACCAATCAAGTCAATACAAAATAAAATAAAAAATCAATTTCAACTAGTCATGACAAATAAAAATCTATCTTTTCAAACTATCCAATCTGGCTTGTAAATCATCTTCATCAGTTCTGCCATCACCTCCAATGGCTTGAGCAACTCTCTGTTCCTTAACACCACCACTAGAACTTTGAATAGCAGTTGGAGTATTTCCCAATGCGTGATTCAAATCGATGCCAATTTCATCCAAAACTTGATTTACAATTTCTTCACTCACTTCTTCATCATCTTCGCCCATCATTGAATCATCAATCGCATCCTCCATCATTTCCTGTCTCTGATCCATCATATCATTTTCCCGTTCAAATTCCATTGCAATCCTTTGCAAACTAGGTAAATTCATACTACGATTCATACTTCCAAGAACCTGGGTAGCACCTTTCATACTAACCATCATTTGTTGTGAACTGCCAACAGTTTGAATCCGTAATGAAACTGCTTGTAGCTGAGTTTTCATTTGGTAGAATTTTTGAATGTATTTACGCGTCCGAACAAGATCTTTGGCCATTACTTGACAAGACCCCATTTGCCCTTGTTTGGCTGCTTTCTTGATGTCGGAAATTAACTTCTTTTCTTGCTGCTCAAGCTTCCCTCGTTCACGATCAAGCTCTCGCTGTGTTCGCTCCAATGACCGCTGATGCTTACGCAACTTTTCCTGTGGCGTCAGTCGCTTACCAAAAGCCCATTCTAACATTTGCATTATTTGATATCGTTTGATAGTTCAGCTCAAATAGTAAAGAAGTAGAGAGGCAAAAGAAGGAAATGAAAATAAAACTAATCGGTGTCTTATTTTCTAGTTCGAATCTGGGATAACACAACTTTTGGCACAAAACGCTCTTATCAGTTAATAGATCACGTGATGTTACATGACTAATTTACATGGAGATATCTCCCTTTTAACAAAATTCGAACCATCACATTAATATTCCTGTTACTGCTTTGTTCTGGTGTATAACGGTCCAGTTTTTCTATTTCCACCTGCATTAGCATTATTGTAAGCCTAGTCTTGTATTCTCTGACTGGTTTTTTTCTTTATTTTTTCTTTGATCGCTAGAAATCAACATGGTAAACTCCGTGTCCTCGGAGAATCCTGAGAACGAATCATTGCTGCAAAATGATGCACGTAACTACGCTACTACCACTCAATCACTCCCAACACAAGGACGAATTAACGATCATAAAATTAGATCAGTGATAGCGTTTTTGATGGCGTTAACAGCATGTGCATGCGCGAATTCTATAGGTTTATTTTCCATGTATGCACCCAGTTTCAAACACAGATTGGGTCTCAGTCCAATCCAAATAAACAATATAAGCATATCTTCTTCACTTGGTATGTATCTTCCTGTGCCTATCCTAGGTTATTTTGCGGATTTTACTGGACCAGGTATATTATCCCTGCTTTCTATTATTCTTTTCACACCATCTTATTTCACAGCAGCTGTTTTATCGAACGTTGATAGTCCCGATCAACTTGGCGATTACAGACTACTAGCAGTAGCATTTGCTCTTATTGGTACAGCTACCTCCTCTCTATACTTTAGTGGTGTGATTACATGTGCACGAGTATATAGAAATTCACCAGGTCTTGCCATTTCTGCTCCTGTTGCGTGCTTCGGGTTATCGACTTTCTGGCAAGCTCAAGTATTGCAAAAGCTTTTTATTGACAAATCTGGAAACTTAAACCTGACAGATTCATTTAAATTTTTTGCTGCTCTTTGTTTAGTTGCAGGTCTCATTGGTTTTGGTGCGACTAGAGTTGGTGGTGTCATCGGTAAAGCACCTGAAGAAGAAATCAAGCCCGCTGAAATTCAAGCCAGCGAAGATGAGGAAACTGGAACCAATATTGCCAAAACTCCCGAAGATATGGTTTATAAGCGACATGAAACAGTGTGGCAATTTCTAGGTGACGACACAGCTTGGATATTGTTTATTGCGTTTGTACTCAGCTCTGGTCCTCTCGAAATGTTTCTTAATAACATGGGATTAGTTATTGATACCATACCCCTTGGTCCTTCTATTTCTTTTCATGTTTCAATTTTTTCGGCATTTTCCACAGTTGCTAGACTTAGTGTTGGAGTAATTTCTGACTTTATCAAAGATAAAATTTCTCGTCCATCACTTCTCACTATTGTGTTATTAACAACTTCTGTTCTACATTTCCTCATGGGAAGCGGCCTTTTTACTGTATTTGAAAATGGCGATCTATTTTTTATTGCATCATCGGGAAATGGATTCGCTTATGGATGTCTTTATACACTTATTCCCATTATTATTGCTGCTACTTGGGGTGTTGAGCATCTTGGAACTCATTGGGGTATTTTTGTTGTGGGACCTGCCATCGGTTCTTCATTATTTGGTATTCTCTTTGCCAAGGTGTTTGATAGGGCAAGTAAAATTGTACTAGGAATGGTAAATAGTAATAGCGAAGTGATTAGATCATGCACTGGAAAAGATTGTTATCAAATTACATTTTTTACTACAGGCTTTTGCTTTATTATATCCGCAACTCTTGTGCTGACAGTCTGGTTATTCGCATGGAAGCACTGTCATTAATTTTTTAAATAGATTTTACTCATATTAACAGCAAATATCAGAAATGCATTTTTATTTTTAACAAGTTATGAAGTATAACTTATTTAAAGGCCAATTATCATAAAAATCCAGATCTAGTGGATTTGTTCGTAACTTCTGACGAGGCACTAAACCTCTAACTTGAAAAAAATTATTTTCAAGAATAAATATGTATATAAATATATTCACGCGATGGATCTTTACATCAGAACTAAGTAAAATCCGTGACAAGTTCCATAGAATCTATGTGATATTTTAATATCATGTCTTCATCTTTTTAACTCTACCCATTGGTCCTCCTTCGACTTCCGGAAACCTTACTCCTCGTTTTCCTTCTATAAATTCAACTAATTGATTTCTTTCAAAACTAACTTTTTCTTCGTTCCCATTTCTATTTTCTAAAATTTTGCGTCCTGGAGCATCTTTTCCTAGCCTATTTGAAACAGTACCCCCATTTATCTTATCATTCCATGCTCTGAGAACAGTCCAAATGCTGTCCCAAGTTGCTGATGTTTTGACGCAACCTGGCTTAGAATGTGTCAGACTTACTTCAAATCCAGAATTGAGGAGTGCTGAGGCAAAAGTTGATATAGGAGGGGAAGATAAACGTAGTGTTGAGCACGTTTGTTGCAAAGAAAAATAAAACGGTACATTTAATTCATTTTTCGCTTGGGAAATCAGACCTTCAATGCGAGCCCAAGTATTTAAACTGGAATCGGGCTTATCTAACATTCTGTCCAAAAATACTTGATCATGTAATTTCCCGTACCACATTGGACCAGCAACATGCAATCTTGTATCACAATGTTGACATATATGTCCAATTGGAATTGACCTTTCCCATCCATAGCGACCCTCTTTCATCCTTCCAAGAGGTTGAATTTCGGTTGCTCCACATCCTCCACACTTATACACTACCATGGATTTTGTCATATTTTGCTTGACAAGAGACTTGCTCGTTTTCATTCGGACAGCAATACGAGCATAAAAATCGATCGATAAAGAAAATAATGGTTCAATTGCTCTACCATAACGAGCCGCAGCTTGTGCAATCGCTTGCAAAATTAATCGTAGACCTCCTTCATGAGATGCTTCGGGATATACAGTTGTACCACCATAATAAGCATAACATTTTTCAGGGTATCCATTTCCTGCCAGAACAGCCATGTCTGTGCATGTTACCAAAAGTAGCCCTTCATCTCTAACTGCCTGGACTGCTTGATCAAGGAAAGGTACCGCGGAACCATAAGGATCTAAGTCAACAACATGAACATTATCACCTTTCCATTTTGCCATCTGGTCATTAGCATCTGAATAAGAAGTTCTTACTCGATCGCCAACTTTATTAAGTTCAATATTCTTCTTCATGCGTTCTACGGCTTCGTATGACCTATCGTTTGCCTCGATCCATTCTAGAGCCTTTACTTCTTTGGCATATCTAATTGATCTTAACCCAGAGGCTGCTAAAGGTTCGATAATATTAACAAATTTCACATCCAGCTGATCATTATTTTCTCTAAAAATGTCAGCCCAAGTATTAATTGCATGAACACTCAAATCACGATTAAACTGTTGAATCGGATTGTAAAATACTTCTTGATCTACTGCAATTTGTGCTTCCCCTTCATTAATGAATTGAATTGATGAATATATTCTAATATATTTTGAAAAAGTCCGACGCTCGTAGAAACCAATCCGTTTTTGAAGAATTGATAGCATACTAGACTATGATTTGATCCATCTATGTACATAAAATCAGTCCAACTTTAGCTCCAAAGTATCGTTGTAGTATACAGAAGGGCGATTTTTACTACTGGAAAAAAAATTTTAACAAAATAGGTATTAAATCTTAAGTCTTAAAATGAAAAGTAAATGCATGTGACAAATTGCACTTCTTTTCGAATTTTGACATGTAATATACCCGAAAGGATATCGCTAGAATCTCAGGTAAACCCACAGCGGCAAAGGCCAAAACAGAACTTGAAAAACTTGACATGCACGTAGTTGGTCTATACACACGAGGAATCGACGAACCAACCTGAATTTGCGCCAAAATTGGAGAAAAAAATATGGGAAGAATTGGGTCGAGGCTCTGGATGTCACTCCTAGAGGTCATTACACATGCACAGTTACGTCAAAACTTGACATTGTCTACCCAGAAAAAGAGCAATGGGTTTTTGAGGTCTATAAATATGGCTAGTGCTTTTATGATATGGGAAACTAGCCTAAACTTGTTATCTATGGAGTCCGACCTGATGCTACTGTTGAACGCATTACGGATGAACTGGAAAGGTTATCAGAAGTTAAACTTAAACTTGAACCTGTTAAAGTTGAAATTGATAAATATGGTATGCGCATAATTCTCGTCCAGTTTGAAAATAAGAAATATTTTGAAACCCAAAATATAAAATACCTAGAGTGAGGTGGAAATCACGAAAAGTTTTAAAATGTGCTCCGA
The DNA here is from genome assembly GCA_030568955.1 of Geotrichum siamense (nom. inval.). Classification (NCBI taxonomy): domain Eukaryota; kingdom Fungi; phylum Ascomycota; class Dipodascomycetes; order Dipodascales; family Dipodascaceae; genus Geotrichum; species Geotrichum siamense (nom. inval.). Next base: position 23,539 of record JAJMJJ010000077.1, on the reverse strand, counting down.
AGAAGGCCCAAAAGAGGTCCAGTTATCAGGAAAAGACCTAAATATGTACACCATAACAATCTATAGAGGGCTAAGCAAATCTTAAAAACCCAGAAATTGATGAGGAAGATGGATCGCAAGAATTGGATTTCGACATTGAGATAACCAATTTTCAATAAATTAATTGTTGAAAGAAAAAATGTGGTAAAAGGTATACAAACGAATTAACAGTTTTTAGAAAATAAAATGATTGAAATATTATAATAGATACAGCCAACATGGTGTACGCATGCCTATATTAACAATGGTCTAGTTTTATATAGTTTACAATCGTCCAATGAAAATGGATTATCTTTTTCATTGATACAAAAGTTAATGATAGGAACGCGATGGTGACTACAATTATAAAAGGTTTTAATATTGTATAATAAATTTGTCATATAATCAGTTGTATGTGTGTATACTCAATCAATGAAATTAAATAAAAAAGAAGAAAAAATTGAAAATAGATTTTTGATGAATAGAAGAGCTATCGAGGTATCTTCTCTTTATAATAAAAAATCTTGAAGTTTAAAACAGTTTAATTTTGCGATAGTGACAACAAGATGAAAAAAAGATCAAATATCATGGAAAATATGTAAAAAATTTTGTTTGTTATAATCTGTGTACCCAATCGATTCTACTGAATATAAAAAAATGAATGGTTTGGCGAGTACTAAAGAGAATGTAGAATATCTATAGAAAAATATCTTAATAAAGCCGAGAAGAAACAAGAACGCATGTGTTGACATAATTCGTACTGTGGAGAAACAAAAAAGTAAGACAACGGAGAATATCTGAATTCAGATTTAGATGTGTCTGAATTACTCGACACAACAAAGATGATTGCAACAGCTTATAAATTTGTTTCAAAAATACAATAAAAGTTAAAAATATTTAAAACAAAAATAGCAAGTTGGCTTAGACAAAAGTGTTACACATGTATAAATCTTTGGTTATTATATACACATGTACATAGGTATGTATGTAATTACTTATGTGTTTTGTGAATTTGACTAGTTGGAAAAAAATTTATGTTTTTATCTGCGCTCATTTTTTTATCATTTTTGTAACCGGAAAAAAAGTATTTAGTCTTTATTTTGTGTTGTTCTTAGGAAATCACAAACCACATATATGTACATATGTGCACATCTTCCTATGTCACTTCGTGAAAGTCAACCATATAACCATACACATGTACATATTACTTTTCATATATTTAATTTTATTTTTATCACCATACACATTTTGCTTCCAATTCCCTTTTCTTTCAAGTATAAAATCAGTTCTATTAGAAATGATACGTTCAAGCACGAAATGCGCGATCTCCATATTTTTGACAAATTCAGTTTAAAATGCTATCAAGTCACGTGGTATTTTTTTGTCTTAGATGGATTCTATGGTCAAAAGTCCACGTATTCAAATTCCAGAAACTACGGCTCCGGAGCTTTAATTTCAATTTTATATTTGAAGTTTCATGTCTTTTCAGTTTTGTCTTCCCCCCGTATCATTACTGACTATTGCAAATTTCAAATACCCTTTTCATTGTTGGCTCTCCGGTGATATTTACAAATTCCGAGAAGATAAATTGTCAATTTATTTGGTAGAGTACCTACATGCATTGTGCAGATCGAGTTCAGGTACCAAAATATCGCCATGTCAAAACAAAGAACTATTTCTAGATCATCAACGCCCGATCTAAAAGATCATAAAAAATGGACTAAATATTCAGAAAAGTATCATGTTTCCTCCCCTGCAAGATCACTAGCAACAGAAAGATCGTTGACTTCGTTAGATTATCGAGTACTAGCTGGTTTGACTATTTTTGCAAGTTTAATCAGATTTCACAAACTTTCATATCCATCATCAGTGGTATTTGATGAAGTTCATTTTGGAGGTTTTGCAAGAAAATACATCATTGGAAGATTTTTTATGGATGTCCACCCACCATTAGCAAAAATGCTTTATGCTCTTGTTGGATGGCTAGGTGGATTCAAGGGTGATTTTGAATTTAACACTATAGGTCTCGACTACCTTGCATACCATGTTCCTTACGTGACCATGCGTTTCTTGCCTGCAGCTATGGGAGTTTTGACAATCCTTCTTGGTTACGTAACTTTACGTGCTTCAGGTTGTAGAGCATCAATGGCTCTTTTCGGTGCTGGTTTGGTCACAATCGATAACGCATTGACTACACAATCAAGGTATATTCTTCTTGATTCGCCTTTGGTATTTTTCATTGCCCTTACTGCATATGGATTTGTAAAATTCAACAATGAACTACCTTTCCAAAAGAATTGGTTTAAGTATTTGTTTCTTACTGGAATTGGTCTAGGGGCAACTGTATCTTCTAAATGGGTTGGTATTTTTACTATCGGATGGGTAGGCTTTCTTACTGTTTGGCAGTTGTGGTGGATACTTGGTGACCTTTCTGTGTCTCCTCAAAACTACGTCAAACACTTTGTCTACAGAGCAATCTATCTTATTGGTGTTCCAATTTTGTTTTATATGGCAATGTTTTTCATTCACTTCATATGTTTAAGTAATACGGGTGATGGTGCTTCGTTCTTTTCTCCTGAATTCCAGTCTGCACTTCAACACTCACCATTAAATGGAAAATTCCCTGCTAATGTTGCCTATGGAAGCACAATTACCATCAGACATGTTAACACGCAGGGTGGTTATCTTCACTCTCACTCTCATGTTTATGAAACGGGCTCTAAACAACAACAAGTTACCTTATATCCACACAAGGACTCAAATAACGATTGGCTTGTGGAAAATATTACTCGTCCTGAAGATGGTATTAGATACCAAGATCGAGAACCTATCATCATCGAAGATGGCGCGTTAATTAGATTAAAGCACGTTGCGACTAATCACAGATTACATTCTCATGATGTTAGGCCTCCCGTATCTGAAAAAGACTATCAAAACGAAGTTTCAGCATATGGTTATGAAGGATTTGATGGTGACGCAAATGACAATTTCAGAGTCGAGATTTTAAAAGACTGGAGCGTAAAAGGGCCTGCACAAACACAATTACGTGCCATGGAAACGAAATTTCGACTTATCCATACAATGACAGGTTGTGTTTTATTTTCACATAAGGTTAAACTACCCAAGTGGGGATTTGAGCAGCAAGAAGTTACATGTGTTAAAGGAGGGTCTTTAGAAAACAGTATCTGGCAGATTGAAGAAAATAGTCATAATAAAATGGCCGAAGGAGAAGTCGAGTATATTTCATACAGAAAACCTAACTTCTTCAAAAGGTTCATCGAACTCAATAAAGTTATGTGGAAAATCAATGCTGAGTTGACTGATAGTCATCCATATCAATCTAGACCTCAATCATGGGTTCTCATGTTGAGAGGTATAAACTTCTGGGTCAAAGATCACCGACAAGTATATCTCATCGGTAATTTGGTAATATGGTGGGGATTTGCCGCTGCAATTTTAGGATTTACATTATTTAAAGGATTCACTCTTTTGAGATGGCAACGAGGATTACCAGATTATAATTGTGAGGCTTACAGTACTTTTAACAAAGGAACTGGTTTTTTTGCATTAGGTTGGGCTTTTCATTATTTTCCATCGTTCCTTATGAGTAGACAGCTATTTTTACATCATTATCTAGGATCTGTTTATTTCGGTATTTTGGCATTGACCCAAGCTTTTGATTTTGTTTCTTTTAACTTAATTAAAAATAAATTAATCAGATACGCATTACTAGGAGGATATTTTGCAGCATCATTATTATTTTTCTCATGGTATTCCCCTCTCATTTATGCATCTCCTTGGACTAAATCTCTTTGCCAAAAATCGAAATTTCTTGATATGGATTTTGAATGCAATACATTTTTTGACACATATAAGGAATATGAAACATATCAACCTACTCCTGATAATAGTGGATCGGATGTTCAAGTTACAGTTACTACTACACAAGAAGATAGTGAAGTGAAAACATCTACTAAAACCTTACAGAATACAGAAACCAAGACAATAGTTGCCCCTAATGAGAAAGTTATTTACCAGGATGTCAATGGTAATGTCTTGGATGAAGAAACTGTTCAAAACTTAATCCGCGAGGGAAAAATAAATGTGGAGAGGAGATTTGAGAAAGATGGGAAATATTTTAATGAACAAGGTGAGGAAATTGCAGATAGATTTGAATCTAACAAAAAATCATCAAATTCTATAGAAAATGTTGCTTCAGCCAATTCTGATTCTCTCATTCTACCCGAACAACCTATGTTAGAAGAGCCTGTGGTAGAAAAGACAAACAAGAAGGAAGGTGAAGATAACGAAGACAGTTTCCTTGAAACTAAGGAAAAACTCCTTGTAGAATCCAAAGATGAACCAATAATGCAAAACAGCGAGAGTCCTGTTGAGACAAAAACAGCAAATGTGGAAGGAAAAGACAGCAAAAATTATGACGATGAATGAAGTTGTATTTTATAAATGTATCAATACACATGTGTACCTAGGTATGTATTTAGTAAGAAATAGTTTGATAAGTATATGATATTACATGAATATGTACATGAGTACCTGAGTTGTAAATTTATTTTCAAAAATTGACCCAGTGTTATGGGGGATGTGAATACATGGAGAATCTATACCTTCCTCGAGAAATCATGTTGTTTTTATCGGAGAGTTGTATTCTTGTCAAATGTACATACTGTGGATAGTCCTGACAGGTTGGGATATATTATGGAAACATGGCGAGGCCATGGGGAAACCCAGAAACCAGATGTACCGTGGTAGGTATGATATAGTAAAGTTTTTAGCGCAGGGCGCTGTAATAGAATGTATGGATTTAGGATGCCGCAACAAATGTGCTCTACGTCAAGTTCGAACCAGGTGTTGGGATTTGGCACGCCCACAGAGACCGGCAATTGAGCATTGAAACCTGTGCGAAAGAAAATTGAAAATCAGTAATTGCCCTGTGGTCATCAACTTAAATTTATAGCGGTCTAGAATTGTTTATACATGATGAGGTTTCATGAAAGTCATAAACCATGTACAAAATCGGGTTAATATAGCCGAGAGGTTTACAAGATCAAACATTTACTCTAAAAAATTATCACTCCAACACTCTTCATCACTCATCGACTACTAGCAATGTTGCAAATTAGATTGAATTTTCTGGGATCACTACAATAAAGTAGTACAACAATATTGAAAGACAAAAAAAAAAAATACGAAACATAAATTTTAATAAATTGAGATCATTATGGTGTTAAACAAATCGTTTGAAGTATCCAGGGTGAGTGGTTTCGAGAGTTCACTTGCTAAGGATCAATTCGTTTATTTACTAATTAAAAAGAAGTTAGTCAAAGCAATTGAATTGCGAATCAACTTTGTCAAGGAATAAACTTACGATCTGGCTCTTGTCAACCGTCTCTTTCTCTTCAATCTTCTAACTCTCTTCTTTCTCCACTTAGCTCTCATTTCTAAAAGAAAAGTTAGTACCCAAATCACATTGGAACCAAAATTATGATGTAAACTACATACTGTTTTGTTGTACCGGATAAGAGGTGATGAGAAAGAAGAAGAAAAAAAGGGGAAAGGAAAAGAAGGTGTCTAAAAAAATTTTGAAATTCTCCAGTAACCCTAAACCTGTGAACATTCTGTAGGATGTGGCCGCGTGACAAATTAGGGCTAAACTTTTTACTACTGTGACTGTCTTCTGACCATCCCAAAAGGGAACTAACCGAAAAGTACCGTATTTTTAAATTAAACATTATTACACTCTTTTGTACCTGTACACGCTGTTCACCGCTTGACTACTCTACCCCAACAGGTAATTACATACATAATAAGTAATTCTATATCAATTAATTTAGACTCTTCTCCAGGGAAGTTCACTCTTCTTCACTGGATAGTATATTCCACCTACCCCCAGTATAGTATTCCATTGATCTAGATAGCTGATCATTGATGTCATAAGCGTAATCGCCGGTGAAATTTTACTGTTGTCCATTGTAATCCTATATCCTCTTCCACCTGAAATTATAGTAACCTGGCCTAGCCGCTCCCGAATCTCACTATCTTTTTGGCCCAGATTAAACACTTTGTCAAAAGATTTCCCTTTATACGACCATTGATAGACATTATTGTCGGAAAGCTCGAATAATCTGTAATTGTCTAGAGCATCCGATTGATGTTTAACCTGAGTAGTACCAAGCGCGATGTTTATCAATTCATCAGTAGTATTCTCTAAGACTTGAGGAAACAAGAGAAACTTGCTCCAGATACCAACTGAAATAGAACCAATTAATAATTTGTTGCCCTCCGTATCATGTTTATAAAAATTTAGAGATCCTTTGGACATTTTGCTGCCTTGGAAGGAATAGAATATCACCTTGTTTTCATCCACAACATTAAATGTTGGAACAGTTGCTTCTGTATCATACAAGACATTATAATTCACAGCGTTTTCAAGATCCATAGCCACAATGTTTGGAACATATTTAGAAGCTTGACGATGGAAATGACAAAGCATTGCATAGCTGGCAGCTACAGGAAGCATAACAGGTGCAAGAAGAAGTTCCATTTTGATATAATAATATTAACGTTAAACGTTGATGGTGATGTTACAGAGTTCAAAAAAAGAGAGAGAGAATGATCCTTAGTGAAAGAAAGAAGGAAATTCAGAAGGAGAGGGGATGTCATATTTATATATTTGTAAAGGTGGCAAACTGAACCACCTAACTAAGTATTGTGCAGTATTACATTGAAGATGTTGCGTCTTATTACATTAAAATTCAAAATGTTACTGTGTTTTCACATTTAGACTTTTTTTAGTGCATATACACATTAACAACACAATTTTTGTTCACAATATTCAATGTTCTTATAGTAAGCACATCAATATGATAGCAGTATCGTGTTAATACAGATTACAAGAATGAAATAGACTATGCACTACAATCCAGTGCTCTCTACCTCTTCCCTTCAAGGTGCGCGGTAGAACTTTCCATATATACATACACTCCTAAGGTAAATATAATTACGAACGTAACAAATATAATAATAATACTATTAAATTGTTTCATAACTAATGGTATACAAATATAAAGAGAAAATCAATGTCGAATTCGACTACGTCAAGCGAGTTCCAAGGGAAGGAAAACACTCCGGCTTGTTGGAATTGACTTCGCTCTCCTCTCCTTTTCCATCTTGAAAAGCGAAACTTGACAAGATAAAAAAAGCTCCTTAATCTATACCATCTCAATATCGCGTATCGAGATAGTTATGACCGAGCAGGCCGATCATGAAGGGAGAGGTTTTTATTTTAGATATATCAAAGAGGAAAACAAGACAAGTTGTTTAGGAATTTTTATTTTTTCCGAACAAGTTAAATTTGTGTTACCCTGAACATTTAATTTCTAGGGCCTGTAAATCATGAATAAACACGAATAGCTGTAACAACAAAACAATTCCCTATCATGTGTATGTAGGTATTTCGTTCTATATTTCATCTATCCTCAACGGGGGTTGATGAAGCAAGTAAAGGTTTTGCCAATAATTTTACTTCATACGTTTTTATAATATTGTTTTACTCCAAGTGCAAGGTTATATTGTATTATATTTTTCTGCCTCCTAATTGTTCATAGCAGATCATTTCTGATCTTAGTCCTTTTGAGCACTGAATAATGTAGTAAATTCATTAAACTTATAGGTTATTTCAAAGTACAATAACAATCCAGAATGTCTGGTAAATGTAATTTTGGAGCAACACGCTCGAAAGGTTATTAAAATATGTACTTTCTTCAGATCTTGCAACTCCTTCTGACGGAAATGCTGTCACTACTACTTAGAAAATGATTTAAGTAATATCTCAGAACCACTCAATAATTTCGTTTTTGTGTATCATACCGTTTTTATTTTTAGTGTTGCGTTTCCTAATACCAGTCCTATCTCAGAATCACTCAATAACCCTGTTTCAGTGTATGATACAGTTCCTAATTCTTTACTCATTTTAGTATTTCGTTTTCTATTGCTGCAATCTAATTAATTGTGTCAGTTTACCTCAAAACATCCTTGGCGATAAGGTTGATAAATTTCCTAATAGATCTTGTGTTACAGAGATGTGTGTGAATCTACAGATAGTATTTTTTCTTAAAATCAAGTTAATGAATATTCATATGTTACTATCCATTATTTTATGATTTAATATATTAATAAATGCGTTGCTATCATGGTCTTCGTGGTATTGATTAAGTTATATCTGTAATGAGTGTTTTTAGGTTCTACTTTTGCTGATACTTACGTGCATATGAATGTACATATGTACTTAACAGTTGTCAAGAAACAGAGTGAGATATCTTACTTGAAGCCCAAGCTTACAAGTTTAAAATAACTGATGTTGCAATTGGTCTAGAAAATAATTCTACTGTATCTTCCACTAGTAGTTCACCAAGGATGTTAAGGGTCGGCACTTTTCTTTGACCTGTTACTTTCCATAGATGACCTAGACATTTAATCTTTCTTAAAAGGACAAAATAACAAACGCTCAGTGGTATATATTGTTCATTCTATTCAAAAAAAAAAAAAAAAAAAAAAAAAAAAAAAAAAAAAAAAAAAAAA
>JAJMJJ010000077.1:0-14823 GCA_030568955.1 Geotrichum siamense (nom. inval.) | reverse complement strand
ATCAAGGGCCAGAATATATTATAAAAGGGAGTACGTACATCTTTTACATATTGGTTATCAGTAGCAGATGAACTTGTAAGTGAGTTTTGATATCTGTGTGTCATATGTTGTGCATTTACAGCAGACATATACAAGTTGTACATACCATACTAGAAATTACCAGTATGGTCAGAGTAAGATTTTTTTGTCTTGTATACTAGAAATCACAAATGTGAATTAGTCCACAATGAGGTCATACTTAATGGGGAGGAGAGAAAAAGAAAAGCAACCTGTGGGGTTAGGTTTTGGGCACCATCGTGATTGTCAAAACTTCTAAAAAATTTTCAACATATTCTCATTGGCCCCTCATATTACCCCAGTCTACGCAGATTACATTCTATATTATTCAATGGCACAAAGAAAATTGCAACAGTATGTATATGTCACGGTATATTATATTTCAAATTTTAAACTAATGGTTTTTAAACTTTTTCACAAAGAGAAATTGATCGAGTGTTCAAGCGAGTCGCTGAAGGAGTACTCGCCTTCGATTCGATATATGAAAAGGTCCATTTATCTAGTAATCAGACGCAGAAAGAGAAGCTGGAGTCTGATCTTAAGAGAGAGATCAAAAAACTGCAGCGGCTTCGTGATCAAATTAAAACATGGCTGGGAAGTAACGATATTAAGGACAAGAAGTCATTAATGGAACAGCGTCGACTGATCGAAGTGGAGATGGAGAAATTCAAAGCTTGTGAGAAGGAAATGAAGACAAAAGCCTATAGCAAAGAAGGGTTAATAAACTCGACAAAACTTGATCCAAAAGAAAAGGAAAAGGTGGAAGCGAGTGGGTTTGTTTCCAATATGTTAGAAGAACTAGAGCACCAAGTCGAATCACTAGAAGCAGAACAAGAAACTCTTCAAGCAGGTATGAAAAAAGGACGAAAAGATGTGCTCAAACAAGAACGAATCAAGGAAATTGAGGAACTGCTGGAACGTCATGAGTGGCATCAAAGGAAGCTTGAAGTCATCTTGCGAATGCTCGAGAACGGTACAATTTCCCCCGAAGCCGTGAAAGGAATTCAAGATGATATTCAGTATTATGTTGAATCTAATCAAGATCCTGAGTTTGCTGAAGATGATATGATTTATGATGATCTGAATCTGGACGACGAGTCTGCTGAAGATCAAGAAGCTAGTGATGTGCGAGAAGAGACACCTTCCTCATTTACACTAGAAGAAATTGCATCTGACACTGCTCCAACGACAGAACCCAGCTCGGCACATCCAACGCCGCCTTTATCAGCACAAACAACGTTAAATAATATCAACCCTCAAACCGAGACAGTGCCGATACCAGCTCCAGTAACTGTACCCCCAGCACCGACAAAACATGTAGAGCCCACCCCCGTCTCAGTCCCAGACTCCCCGAAATCTGTTCATCGTCCAATTATTGTACAACCTAAACCTGCTCCACCTCCTGTTGTAAAGAAGCATTTATCGAGATTGTCTCTTCCAGGAGGTCTTGACGATTTACTCGACACTCTAGAAGTTGCAAGAAAGCGCATCTTAAAACCACCCCAATTGGACGATATATCATCAATGCTCAATACTAGTTTTAAGTTTTGTCCTTTACCACAAATTGCAGAGCGACCTAACTCCTACGCCCCCATTAATTACTTCCCATCCCCAAGTTACTATCCCCAAGAACCTTTCAAGCCTGGACCTGATGTGTTTGAAAAAATGGATGTGGATACACTATTTTATGTTTTCTACTATCAACAAGGAACATATCAGCAGTATCTGGCCGCAAAAGAACTTAAAAAACGAAGTTGGAGATTCCATAAAAGATTTCTTACATGGTTCCAAAGACATGAAGAACCCAAAATCATCAACAATGAATACGAACAAGGTACATATAGATATTTTGATTTTGAAGGCTCATGGCTGCAACGAAGAAAATCTAATTTCAAGTTTGAGTATCAATTTCTTGAAGATGATCTGTAAACCTAAGGGCCTTCTCCCATAACATTCAATTGCTTAAAAAATTTTAATTCTGTTTTTCTCTTCCGGATAAACAAAAGAAAAATATTATAGTGTTTTGTATTAATTAAATTATTCAAAATTAGTAACAAATATCTCCTTGAGAAAACCTTTGAGTAGAAACTACTATGGGGTAAATCTTAAACATTCTTTTCTAAAAATTTGATACAGAACAACTATTATTTCTATTTTTTTCTCCTACCCTTATTATTTCGAATTTTGTTCTTATTTCCTGTATAGTTCAAATTGATATAAATGAAGGAGTTGGATGAACCCTCTTTTAAAAACGATATATTACCATGAGCACTACCAACTCACAAACCATTTTGAATTTGTTGATAGGTCTTCTAACAACATTTATCATAATAAAATGAAGTACGCATTTTAGCGTTTTGAACCTTCAATACGCAAAAGAATGTAAAAATACATATATACAATCAATTGACGTTATTTAATTTGAATTGAAATTAAAACACTGTGCAAAGGCCAAATTGATTTACTAAATTCTCTCTTGATGGTAATTTCTTATAACTGTGATATTTGTTTGGCAATTTCAATAATTCATATCTTTAAAATATAGGTACATATCTGTGTACTGGTAAGTGCATGATTTTGAATATATATACATATCTTAATATTCTTGATGTTCAAATAATTATAATTTTCTTAAGGGGACTATATTCATTTCCCATAGAATCTACCTAATAGAAATAAAGATTTCCTAAATTGGAGACAACATCTATTTCAGGAATTGTACGGCTGATATATTATCTGACATTTCATTTCATAAAAATAAAAAAATAAAGAAGTTAGTTGACACAAAGTGACAGGATTTTATTGATAAATCATATAGATTTGTTCTAAATCAATGATTAAATAATATATCTTATAGCTATGTACCCAGGTACCTACAAATTTAGTAGTCTCCATGGTTCAAACATTAAGTGTTATATAAATTGCAAGATATCAGAGTTTTTACAAATGTACTACAAACAAAATACCATTTGTATTGAAAGAAATTATGATATATTCACATGTACATATTACATACCTAAATGGGTACCTATGTACATATATTTAACTAAGTATTTGAGAAATTTAATATATTCTTAAAAAAATGAAATTGAAAAAATTTTATAATGATGAATGATTTTAAATGTAGTTGCCCTTTTGTATATATATATATATATATATATATATATATTTAAAACAACCTTTTGCAATGATTTTCAATATAAAATTATTTTCAAAATTATTATGTCCTATGCCGGTATTTATGCCAAAAATATGTTAAAAGTAGTTTCTTTACATTACAATTGTATTGATTTTTATAAAAGATCGGATAAGAATTCCACATAAAAGAAAAATAATAAGACATTATAAAATTTGTAGTTGTAAACTTAAGAACGTTGAGATATACATATATACAGGCTTAAGCTATTAAAATTTGTTGGAATAATTTCAAAATGATAACAATGAAAATAAACCTACCTCAGTGCAAGAGCCAATGGGTGCTACTGAATTAAAACAAGTTATTATTTAACCTATTGGTACAAATAAGAAGAAAATATTCATATACCATGGAAATATAATTTATCATAAATAACATTAAAATTTAAAGCAATTTATCTATGTCACTATACTTCCAGTTAACATTGTGAAATTTAACTCAGAACTGTTCGTGTAAGAAGATTTTCAAAAGTTGTTGTGCCTAGCGCGGTTAACTCCGGATTGTCCAAAACTCCTTTTTGGGCAAACACAAAATTATTATTTTTTTTCCAACTCCTCCGGTCGATACAAGTTCTTTTCGATAAATCCGACAACAGATCATCGATACCTTTCACCATGACAGTTTCTGTAACAGCAATTCCATTGACACCTGAAGGATTTGCTTCATATGGAACCATAATTTCACCCTCCCATTTAACGGCAGATTCCAATGCTGTCGGTGCCAACCAAGGTACAGCACAAAAGTTTATCGGGGTTTCTACTGCTGAAGAAACTTATGATACTGCTCCAAGCGGTAAGAAATGTATTACAAACTGGAACTTATTTAGATGTAATTCACCACAGCATTTGATTGTTCCTGGAACTGAGAGCGGAAGTTACATATATAATTCCAAAGTTCTGGAGAAACATCCTTTCTCGAGTCAGACATTTTTACCTTTGAGCGAACCTAGCGATAAAGTCAGATACCTGGTAATTGTTGCTCATGAGGACCCTGAAAGTAAGAGATATATTTTCCGCGTTTCTTGTGTTATGAATATTTATTATTAACCATCTTATTTAGCTAAACTTCCAAATCTTGACACATTAAAGGCATTCACAGTCTTAGGAAACCAAGCTGTTACATATGGTAGAGGTATTTGGCATGCTCCTATGGTGGTTGTTGAAGGTACCATCAACTTTGCTGTTCTAATCTCAGAAAATGGAGTTACAGAGGAAGATTGTGTCGAAAAATACTACGATCCCATGTTGTTGATTCATTACAGTCTTTAGAAGTCAATAATAGATTTACTTTCCTTATTTTTACCTTGATCCTTTTTCGTATTGAGTCTCTGTTGAATGGACTCTAACTCATTTCTTTCCCTTGAACCAATATCACTTGATAATGCCAAATCCAACAATTCTTGCGCCTTTGCAAACTTTCCAATGTAATATGCCCTTTCGATAGCATTTCTCAAAGCCTGTCTATCAATTTTTTCTTTGGCACTTGTGTAATCGGCCTCCAATATGGCCTAAAATAGTTTTGTGTTAGTACTATTAGTAAAATTTGATGATTCACTTCAGTTCTTACCCCTTCATATTGAATCCAGGCCCCCGATTCTTCGTATTGTACTTTCTGTTGTTGAAAATTTTCTTCTGATTGAGATTTTCGCTTCTTAATTTTGGGTGGTTTTTGATTTGTTTGTGGTGCACTTTTCATTTCACTTGAAGATTCCAATGAGGCAGAAGTTTGATCAGTCTTCAAACTAGTTGCCGGTTTGAGATTATTTTCTGTAGGTACTTCATCAGAAATTTCAATACCTAGTACAGGAGATTTGGCAGGTTCAGAATTTAAATCTTCTGATGTATTTTTTGAACCTTCGGCAGCTTCGGTATTTTCTGAAAAATGCTCTTTTGAAAGACTTGTAATTTTCAATCCTTGCTCCAAGTCAGCAATGCCACTTGTATTGTCGGAATGAGTTTTTTGCATATTTTGCTCTTCCTTTGTCACCATATTATCACTTATTTCATCTAAATCAATAGAATTTTTTTCGATTTGGCTTGATGTGACAGCAACAGAAACATCAGTTAAATTCGATTCCATTATGTGATGTTCTATCCCAAGGTTTGAGTCCGCATCAATTAAATTTATTTCTTTTATTTCACAACTGAGGTCTGATTGTGTTTTACCCACTTCAGATTCAGAAACCGATACTTCGCTATCTTCATTTTTGCTGCCAGTTTGTTTTTCTTTTGTATTCACATTGAAGATTGGTTTTTCAAAACTTTTCAAAACTTCGACTTGATATGAGTCATCGACAGAAGTTTCTGGATTCTCTTCTGTAGTACAAGCTGATTTTAAGACTGGTGGTTCTTCTAAGTTAATGCGATCTTCGATACCAATTTTCGAATCATTTTGCTTACTAGTTGCAGTGACAGAAGAAGTTGATGTTACCTGGTCTGAAACAGAAACTGGAGCACTCACACTCAACGAAGAGCTATTATGTTTTGAAGCAGCCCGCTTACCGAATAAATCAACAATTTTTTTAAACATTATTTGATCTTGGTGAACTTGGAAGAAAAGAAGAAAGTCCCAATGTTTGTCCTAATTGGGGTAAAATTTTTTTCTCACCATGGCCAGCCGCACATAATTTTAAACATCAACGTGGTATTGATAATAAATAGGTGTACATACAACAATCCGACTGATCGATATGTGGAATTTCCATCAAGCATAAATGATAACATAAATACACCTGGTATACTATATATATATATATATTATTGATTTATACAAAGTTATACCTATGAACCATGGAATATAGTTGCAAGTACATACATTGAAATGCATGAGAAGAAGAGATTGGCCATAATGAATGTATGTGTTCTTGGAGACACTCTATAGACAGAAAGAATTAAAATAGAATGTACTATGATGCACGATAATTATTCATTCTAGGCATAACGAGATTACGGAGTTCACACAAGAAGTGCTTACAACTTCAGTCAAAAGTTTTCGAGGCAGGAACACCAGAACGGGTTCCTAAAAACGAAAAGACCTTTAGGTAATTTCCATCAAGTCTCAAAGATCAACGAGAATCTCAATGGTCGATATAGAAACCAGCCTGCTTTTGTAACTGCTCGTTGGTGCCATAGTTAATGAAAGAGGGAAGGAAAAGAGAGAAAAAACTTTTTTTCTAAGAAAAATTGAAAATTTTGGGACTTAAGTCTTATTACTTAGACAAAACGGTAAGGTTAAGGGGATAGGGAGAAAATGAAAATTTGAGATCTTTGCACAGTAAACTCTCGTTATTCCTCTTTTTATCTCTCTATAGAGACTTCTTTTTGTGACCAAGGTTTTACTGAATAAAATGACATCCGTTGAGAAAGCCACCGAGTTTAAGAACTTGGGTAACAAGGAATTGCTATCTAATCACTATGATAAGGCTATCGAACTTTATACCCAGGCCATCGAGCTAGACAATTCAAATCCTGTTTTCTTCTCCAACAGAGCTCAAGCCTATATCAAAGAGGAAATGTATGGTGCAGCTATCATTGATGCAACGCAAGCTATTACTCTGGACAAAAATTATATTAAAGCCTATTATCGACGAGCAGTCGCACAAGCTGCTATCACCAAGTACAGAGAAGCCATCACTGATTTCAAGCAAGTGACAGCTAGAGCACCAAACGATAAAGATGCCAAAATTAGACTAGATGAGTGTCAAAAAATTGTAAGAGCTATTGCTTTTGCTAAAGCTATCGAAGTCGAGGATGCTCCTTCTCTTGCAGAGTCCATCGATATCAAAAATATGGCAATAGATCCCAATTATGATGGTGTTAAGTTAGATATCTCATTTGAAAAAGGTAGCTCGAACGAAGATATGGAAGTTACTGTTTCCCCTGAGTTTATCGAAGATATGATACAAAGATTTAAGAATGGCAAGTTAATTGAACGGAAGTATGTTTTTGCTCTTACTTTGCAAGCTCTGAAAATTTTCAAAAGCCAAGCAACAATGGTCGAAATTGAAATTCCGGATGGCTCTCAAATCACTGTTTGCGGCGATACACATGGTCAATTTTTCGATCTAATGAATGTCTTCCAAACAAACGGTTTTCCATCAGATTCACACATGTATTTATTCAATGGTGATTTTGTTGATAGAGGATCATGGTCTACCGAAATCGCATTACTTCTTTATTCATACAAAATTCTTTTCCCACAAAATTTTTTCATTAATAGAGGAAATCATGAGACTGATGATATGAACAAGATTTACGGGTTTGAAGGCGAATGTAAGGCTAAGTACAAGAGTGAAAAGGTGTTTAAATTATTTTCGGAGTCTTTCTCAAATCTACCTCTGGCCACTTTAATTCACAAACAATATCTTGTTCTTCACGGTGGTTTGTTCTCAGATGACGGAGTTACTTTAGATGACATTAGAGAGGTTAATAGGTTGTCTCAGAAGCAGCCCGGTCACAGTGGATTGATGATGGAAATGCTTTGGACCGATCCTCAACCTGAAAATGGCAGATCAGCTTCCCAACGTGGTGTCGGTATTAGATTTGGTCCCGATGTAACTGCAAAATTCTGCGAAGCTAACAATTTAAAGGCGGTTATTCGATCACATGAAGTAAGAATGGGAGGTTATGAACTTGAACATAACGGAAAACTTGTAACTGTTTTTAGCGCTCCAAATTATTGCGATACTCAAGGAAATAAGGGTGCTTATATCAACATTAAGGGTCCATCATATGAGATGGATTTCCATACATTCGAAGCTGTTCCTCATCCTAATATAAACCCTATGGCCTATGCTTCAAAACTGATGTATTAGTTTGATTTTTAATTATTATAATCTCTATATAGACACATTTCTGGCGTTTTACATGTTTTTTTCCCCAAAAATTTCCCTCGTTTAATTCATGCACATACTAATACATAGAAATGAATTCTTAGTAAATCTAGGTTTTTAGAATTTAATCTTAAGCTGGTCGAGCGTAAGCTGTAGGGAAAGTTCCACGCATACCATTCAACTCACCTTCGGTCCATCCGTCACCAAGATCCTCTCCTACAACAGCAATCTTATCACCTTCTCGTATTGTAATTTCATCGTCATTCTGAGCTTCATAATTATATAATGCTATCATATAATTAATCTTCTTCGCTCCTCTCCTTGGTGCTACTGCTGGTCCTTTCTTTGGTCCAGAACTAGAAGAGATCGAAGGAGCAGGGGTTGAAATGGCCTCAGTATAAGATGCAGGAACAAGGCCTTCTTTTCCTGTAGTGGTGTCACGAACAAAAACCCATCCACTTCCATCATCAGGATCAACTACTTCCATTTCCATTCCAGCAGAAGCGCTGATTTCTGCATCACCACCAGCAGTATAATCATATAATAATCGGACTTTTGGTTGACTAGGTGTTTCTTCCTGAGATTTTCGTCCCTTTCTGAACGCAGAAAGAAAACCACCCTTGTGCTTACCATTTTCATCCAGATGTGATGATCGAGATGTAGCAATTGTGGAATTAGAAGTTACAGGTTTGAGAATTGCACCTGGACTGTGGAGTGCAGTGTCACCAATTTTATCAATTAGTCCTAGAAATCCCTTTCTCTTTTTGGTCTCAGCAATTGGAGTGACAGAATTCATATCCTTATCGCCTGTTGCAACTTCAATTGTTTCGACTTCAACTTCTTGAATCGTTTTCGCGGTCTCGTTATACGTTAGAGCCTGAAGAGCAGTAAGTGATCTTCCCAAGTATTCTAAATAACTTCCTCTTGAAATCTTTCCTTCCATTAATTCCTTCGTAGCTGTAGCCTTTTGATCTTGTGCAGCCTTATAAGATTCAATCCTCGAAGCACTCGAGCGTTCATGCTCTGCTAATTTGGATTGTGCGTCTTCCAACATTTTTCTAAGATACATTAAAGCTGTGTCGTTTGTAATAATGGTTTCATCATCGTGCCAAATAGGAGAAGGTTGGTAATAGAAATCGGTGGGTTCTGTCCATTGCGCAGTATTGTGTTTGACAAACATAGCAGAATCTAAACTAGGGTCATTTTGTTTTACCACACCTTCCATATTGGAAAGACAAGCTTTGCTACGATCGTAACATCCTTGTTCATAAGAAATTGCTTCCAACCAGAAGTTATTGAGCATCTGAACCCGCGCTTCGTTAAGTGATTGCATATGATCAAGAAGTTCAGGAACATCTTCGTGATAGTACTTGTCCTTGACTCTATTGGCAATATTGATGTTGATCAAGTACACATTCTTTTGATTATTCATTTCGACTTCCTTCTCAGCAAGCTTACGATTAGCCTTGTCTTTTGATTTGTCATACGATTTTGCTGTTTTCAAACGCTGGTTCTCCATTGATTGACAAACAGCATCATAATTGGTTTTACTCTTCTTCAATTCGTCGTAGAAATCATCTCTTTCTTCAACCAATTTTTCATGATAGTTTGAATATTTTTTCTTTAAATCGTCAAATTTCAAGGCAATTCCATGAATCTGATCTGATATCTGTAGACCAAACTCGTTTGAAATTCTTAACCTTTCTTTTCCTAATTGTTCAGTTTGGTTCAAAATCTCCGACCAAGTTACCAACGAAGCACTTTCTAAAGAACCCGGAGTGACAACGGGGTTTTCACCCACACTTAAAGGTATCGAAAGCTTTGCCTTTTTTTCAAAGTATTTGCTGCTAAGAGTAGTCAACTTTGAGGAATATTCCTTTTCGATTAAGGAACGTTCTCGATAAAAACTCTGAATATCGTCAAGCCAATCTATACCTTGGGAAAGCCACGATTCAACAGGTTTGAAACCATCTTTAAGTTCATCTCCAAAGCTCACTTTCAGTGGAGTTGGGTCTGTCATCGTATGGAGTTGAAAGAAAAAAGATATGTAAATGAATAGTAGTATGACAATTATCAAAACAATAGAGAACTATTGAAATAATGCCATTACAGATTCAGTTCTATGTATCAATGAACACTTGTGCGTAAATTATGTACTGAATGTACATGTGGTCCCGGGGCTGGATTTAGATAGACATCACAGCATGAAAATCTTCCTTTTCCTCTTTTTGCCTACATCTATTCACAACCATCACGTTAGACTACAATTAATCTTCAACATGGCCGATTTCCAAGCCGTTGCTCAACAATTCACTGATTTCTATTACAAGCAATTTGATGCTGACCGTTCTCAATTGGTCAGCCTTTACCGCGACTCTTCCATGTTGACCTTTGAGAATTCTCAATCTCAAGGTGCTGGCGCCATTGTTGAGAAGCTCACATCTTTGCCTTTCCAAAAGGTTGCCCACAGAATCACCACTCTCGATGCTCAACCTGCTTCTCCTAATGGCGGTGATATCATTGTTATGGTTACTGGTGAACTCTTGGTTGATGAGGAGCAAAACCCTCAACGTTATTCACAGTGTTTCCATCTGCTTCCTGAGGGCGGCAGTTTTTTCGTTTTCAACGATATTTTTAGACTCAACTACTAAGTTATACTAAAGTCCAGCATCTACATCTCTATAAATATAATTGTAATATTACTTAGTGTTAATCTGTTTGTTTGTCCCTAAAATTTCATACATTTTTACCATAGTAGGTTCTGTACATATATGTTCCTCTTAGGATGGGAGTTGACATAGTATTACTTTGTTGCTATTTTCCCGTTTAATTATGAGACTTAAATTAATCTTCTTTCCCTCCATCTTTGTCATCATAATATTTTTTTTCTAAATGCCCACCCCTATAATTCCACCTCGTCCTGGTTCTAAGGCTGAGGTATGTATATCTTTTTTTATCAATTGACAAATATCTAACCTATTTTTATTTTTCAAGTCGCCTTCACCGACATCAGACGCCACCCCGTCTGTCCCGGCTCGTCCTACTATTTCTGCCAGCAAAGTATTACACCCGACTTCTACAGAATCATCTTCTATTTCTTCAGATTCAACTAAAAGTACTTCTACTGAAGTTTTGAAGCCTTCTCATTCTTCTTCATCTGATATTCCTGAAATTCCTAGTCGTCCATTACAAAAGGCTGTCACATTCCATGAAGCCCAGGACATTTCAAACCGGCCTTTAAGACGAATTTCAATAACCACAACAAATCTTCCAAGTGGGCCGATTACGGTAGATACAAACATGGATTTTACTGAAACAGATCCTTCAAGTTTTCACAGCCCATCAGCCCATAATATCTTTACTAAATCCAGTGAAACTGCCTCTGATTCTCGAGCGCCAATAATTACGAATAGACCTGAGAAATCTATTTTGCAGCAGCATGATTTGGAGGAAACTCCTGTTTCAATAATTCCAACAATCCCAGCTAGACCTACGAAATTACCTCAATTGGAAGAAACAGTAAAACAGGTGTCATTAGAAACCCTTGATAACTCTCCTGTTATTCCTGTTAGACCCACTAAATCTTCCGACGACTTCAAGGAACAAATTACTCCAAAGAACGTCGAAGAAGAGGTAAACAATAGTCTTTCAACTGATTTTGATAAATTGGTAACATCTACGGAAATAGAGGATTCAAAGGAACAAGAGATAGTTATAAATGAGATTAAGAAGGCAATTGCAACTCCCGTTGTTCCGGCAAGACCTATTAAGCAATTGGAAAAGAGCCAATCGAAAGATTTTCATATTCCAGTAATTCCTTCAAGACCAAAGAAATCACCATCTATTGTTGAATCTGATGATTCGACAACTGACTTATCTTTAAATAATTTTAAGGAAGTTGAAATATTAAAAGAAAGAGAGTCTGATTCAGAGAATTTGCCTGAAAAATCAGTCTCTACTTTTGCTTCTAATCGATCTAACGTTGAAGAAATAGTTTCGGAAAGCTCGGTTTTAATGAAGGACTCTTTTGATACTGTTGGGCAGGAACAAAACTCTAATATTGATTCAATTGAAGTCATCAATTTGGTCAATCCCCTTTCAAGCAATTCCCCTATATCATCTCTCCAAGTCTCGGAATCAGTTGATGTAGATGGGTCTAACTCTTTATCAGAAGATGAAATTACAAATATACATGATCAATTGCAAGGAGGCGATATTGAAAACCTGAAAGAATTTAATGAGACTATTAGTTCAAAGGCCGAAGATATTACTTTAGACAACGAGGAATCAACTATTTTGGATACAGGTGACACCCCCAAAGAGTGTGTCGATGAATCATTACAGGATGCAACCGAGGATTTAACACTGCCTGTTTCACCTGATACATCTGGTCAAAGTGCTCCAAATTCCTCATCTCTGAATGATACTCCTGCAACTGTGATGCCCGCCGACGAACACAAAGATTCTTCTTTGCCTGAAAAAGAATGTATTCCTAGCATTCCTAAAAACAGACCTTCTCTTGAAAGTGAATCCAAAACAAACAGTGAAGAGGTTTCAGAAGTTCCGTGCACACAATCATGTCTTAGCTCTGATAAGTTAACCGAAAAAGAAGTGATTGAGCCTAAAGAGCCTGTCCTTCCTCCTGTTACCACTGCAGCAACACTCACAGGTAACAAACCTGTTTTCAAAGCCCCTCCCGTGGTTCCGTCTAGACCTAGTAAGGATAATCTTTCTAAGACTTTACCAACAGTCCCCACACGTCCTAAGCGTCAAAGTACTACTATTGACCAAGCACAATCTACAGCACCTCCGGTAGTAAAACCGAAGCCTCCAACCAAGCTCTCTAAGATTGGAGCATTGCAGGCATCTTTGTTTTCAGATTTGAATAATGTTATAGCAAGAGGTGGAATGCCAATGCCAATGGGTTTTCCCAAGCCTGCCTCTTCTCCCCCGAAGGAGGAATCAAAAGAACTCAGTATTGAAAGTGAGGTGGAGATCAAGCCAGAACCAAAGCAGGAAGAAAAGCTATCGGATGCAAGAAGAGGTAGAGCCAAAGGACCAAAGCGGAAACTACCTTCTGCAGCCAAGAGTGTGTATTCAGTTGTTATAAGCGACCTTTGGTCTATAGGACCTATGAATTTAGAAGTAACCAAGGATGATATTATTGAGGATGGCAAAGAACTAAAAGATGACGAGTTACTCCAATCACTGACATCTAAGGAAATCAAGAATGAGACTCATGTTAACGTTGAAAATGAAGAAGTTATCAGTGGCAACCACGGTCAAACATCTGAGCCTTGCGTTAGAATTTCTGATCCAGTTATACCTACAAAGTCTAATGCTGAATCTGAATTGTCATCCAAAATTGATGCTGATCCAAATTCTGACCAGCTTCAGACAGAAGAAAAATCAGAAATTTTTGATACGGATAATGATACCATTATTTCTGTAGAACCGAGTTCTGAAAGCGATCTCACAACTAGTGAGCCTGCACCCGATTCAGCGACTGTATCTGATAATGCATTTAAATCCACTGAAGAATGTAATAATATTATCGATGATCAGGATAACAAAATAATGAGTCCATGTGTGGAGAATACTGGGAATGATTTAGAAATTCTTGAAGTTTCAATTTCATCAGATGAGAAAGTTGAATCTAGCAGCGTTCAATTAGAATCAGATTCGAAATGCCCTGGATCTAGTGATGACGAACGAAATATTTCTATGGATAAGTGCGATAATGACTATGGAAATGACTCTATTCCAGCATAGGTAGGTACCTATGCTTATAGACAGGTGAATTTAGGTCATTTATTACAACTTGAAACTGTATGTGACATCTGTAGCTTTCTTTGAAAAAGGATTGTTTGTACATACATATGCATGTAGTATATAGTTGATTGGTCTTCATGTAGTTCATAAAGCTATCAAAATGTATTGGAGAAATAGGCTATTATAGATATACCGCTAATGAAAATCATCAATTCAAATAAGTATGTAGTTATATAAACAACATAGAAAAATAAATAAAAAAAATATGTACATATTATGTACGATCAGGAGAAGACCTATTCAGCAAAATGAATGAAAAAGAAAAAAGTTTTCAACCAAGCATATGCGTATTGGCTGGAATTTATGCGGCTCAACTGTTTATTCTTTTTAACGTACACAGGACCATGACTTCTGCTCTCGATTCATAGCCCTGAGGCCAAGGAGAACCAAAGTGAGATGCATTGAGTGTCAAAACAATCTGCCCCATATGATGTTTCCAAGCATTTTCCGCATGTGTTTGAATAAAAATTAAATATTTTGCTATCCAAAACAGTCTTTCATCAATTTTAGAATACGCTGATTAGTACCACCCAACTGTGCTTTTGTAGTCGAAAATGTAATGGGTGTCCAAAATTTCAGGTACAATCGAGTTTTTTTTAGTACTTAAACCTTTCCCTCTTTGGAAAATTTCATTCCTAAAATAGAACAACTCTAGATGTGTGCAGACACTAAGACATGAGTTAGAGTTAGTTCATTTTGTTCCCTTAATTGCAGGGGTATTTTGTTTACTCGAAATGACAAATATTAATAAGTAGAGAACAAAATAGAAGTATATAAATATTTTAAGAAATTTATTTGAATTAAAACTTTTTTCCTTTTGATCTTCCTTCTTTTTTCTTCTTCCCTTCTCTTTTTTTTTTTTTTTTTTTTTTTTTTTTTTTTTTTTTTTTTTTTTTTTTTTTTTTTT
>JAJMJJ010000076.1:16370-47609 GCA_030568955.1 Geotrichum siamense (nom. inval.) | reverse complement strand
GTAACATCAATTTGGTCCAACATATATATTAGGTGTACCATATATTTATACTTAGATTCAGATCCAAAGTTTTTTTTTATTTTTTTTTCAAGAAAATAGTTGGAATGGATAAGCTAACGAACAATCATTATTGTTTTTATTAATAAACCATTGTGTAGTTTTTCAAGCCTCTTTATTAGTTAGTTATTAATTACTATGTACTAACTTTTCTACCAAAATCCATTTTTTTTTTAAAAAAAAAAAATACCAAAATTCATATATATTAATATTTCGTAAAAAACAATTGTTATTTTAAAGTCTATTTATAAATACTACAAATTTAAAATGCATTTTTTTTTTCGATGTTATGTACTTTTTTAAAAAAAAAAAAAAAAAAAAAAAAAACAGTGCTACATTAGTAAAATTAATTGTAAACAGAAAGAAAAGTCAATATGACCTTAAACGTGCAACATCAAAAAAAAATAATAATAATAACAGGTTGTTCATATGTAATATATTTTAAGATTATGTTTATTTGGTAAAATTTAATGGTATTTGCCTGGTATTCAAAAATTTAGAATGTTTTGACTTGTGGTATACTACCTAGGTGTGTACTGGTTTTAAAAAATTAAACGATAAAAAAAGCAAAATAGAAAAACCAAAAAAAAAAAAAAAAAAAAAATAATAATAATATATTATTTATATATACTAATCACAAAAAAAAACAAAAAGAAGAAGTAGAAGAATAAAAAAAAAAAAATGAATAAAATACGTATAGACAGGTTTCAACTCAATTCTGTATAAGGATTTCTTAAAATTGATATATTTCTTTAAATGGAAACAAATTATTAAATTGCATAGATATAATTAATATTTTTAACCAGCGTTGTAGACCTTCTATTTGAAATATAAGGCTTTCTAATATGATATCCAAGTTGAGTTCTTGTTGTTGAAATATTCTTTCTTTTTCAAGTATATCTTGGTGTATTGAGTCATTTAGGAGGTCGTTAAGATGGGCCATATAATGATTAACCCAGTCACGGCTATTGTTTTCCAAGTCAGATTCAAAGTCGGTGATGTCAGTATGGTTTTTGTCGTAGGTGTTGGAATGACTTATCAAGGATTCATCGTCACTGGAACTCTCAGATTCAACATCACTTTCGCTTTCAGGCTCCGAGTCATTATCCGAATCAGGTTCCGAGTCATTATTATTTGAATCAGGTTCCGAGTCATTATCTGAATCAAGATCAGAATCATTATTCGAATCAGGCTCAGAATCAATACCCGACTCAGGCTCAGAGTCACTATCCGACTCAGGTTCAGATTCCGATCCATACCCAATTTGAGGGTCAGAATCAAAAAGAGATTCAGTATCAAACTCAGTTTCAGATCCATTTTCTTCCTGCAAATTCAAATTCACAAAAATATCTTCAACTCCATTATGTATTTCTTGATAACGATGTTCATATTCATAATTGTAATTTTTAAATTCAACTTTGTCATGAAACATAAATGTAATGTAACGGTTGTAAAATATTTGGTTCATACTAGTATCAAATTTTTTATTGATTGAATCTAATTCTGTTGGAATAAAAGTTGAAATTTCTTGTTTAGTTAGGTTCGTTGGTTGTTGCTGATGTTGCGATAAAGGTTGTTTAATATGTTCTAGAATTTCAACATTTTTGAAGTCTTGTTCTACTTCAGGTTTGTAGTCAGAGTCGCTTCCATTATCAAGATCATTATTATCTTCAAAGTCTTTTGACAGTACATCTTTGGTATTGTTGAAAAATTCATATGATGTATATGCATAATCTAAATCAAAACTATTTTCAGATTGAGTTTCCCATTCATCGTCGGCATAGCAATGACTATCAACATCACCACCATCATCATCACTATTATCACTATCATCATCATCCTCGCTATCACTATAGTCATCATTATCATCAACATCAACATCATCATCATCACTATAATCTTTATCATCATCGTTATCATCATCATCATCACTGTTATCATCATCATCTTCATCATCATCATCATCTTCTTCTTCTTCTTCTTCATCGTCATCATCATCATCTTCTTCTTCTTCGTCTTCTTCACCTTCCTCATCCCTAACAATAGGAAACCGCAGCGGTGTATTTACATTAAGATATATCATATTATTCAAAAAAATTTGAAATGCTTTTATTCTCCTTTCGCGTCTTAATAGAATATCCTGTATGTTTTTGGGTTTGTCAAACAAGATTTCATTTTTATTTTGCCTATCGTGGTAGTAGCAGTGACATTCTGTTTCTATTTCTGCATTGTCACCTTCATTACCATCCGTTTTGTTCCTAAAACACTTTTTCCAATAATCGTTGCAAGTACAATCTTCTTCATAATTCCATTTTGCCTGCATCATACTTTGTCTTACAAATTGATTAAATCCCGGAAAAAAATGATGTCCCGCAGTATTTGGTGTAGTTGCAGATTCATTGTCAGAGTCAGATGAAAGTTCAACTTCATTTTCTGATCCTAAGTCCAAGTTATACTCAAGAGTGTTTTCATATCCTGAATTTTCAAATTCTTGATAGTGTAAATAAATTTGACCAGCAGTATCAATTATACTAGTATTAGGATCAAAAGAATTTGGGTTAAATGACTGGACTGCTTTTATTTTGTTATTAAGAACAGATAAAAATTGTTCCAAGTCATTGATATTTCTGAAAAATTTAGTGGGTGCAGGGAAAGGATATTTCATATAAAAACCATGTGTAGGAGTAGGGAATACCAGGTGAGATGAGTGAAATATGTTTGGATATATTGATTCATACTTTAATAAAATATCTGGTTTATCTTCAACAAGATATTGCAATGAATTGAGAGAAATTTTGTCGTTAATAATAATTTCTGGACGATCTTCATCTGAATTGTCCAATGTCACATAATATGCAGTAATTCTGGGAGGCAGAAGTGTAAAACGTTTATTTCGGTAGGCATAAATATGATGATCTTCTTCAGTATCATGGTTGAACATAGAGCGTTCAACTTTATAAACATGTTCTTCAAATCTTATAGGATTGATGTAACTATTTTGAAAAAATGCAAAAATTCCATTGTTATAGTTTCTTGTGACCCCTAGCTTCACTGAATTATGTTTTTCTAAAAGGAGCCTTTTTTCCAAATCTTCAATTTGAATCACGTTAAGATCTTTTAATTCTTCTTTCCAAACTATGTCGTTAAAATATACTTTGGTTGTTTCCATTTTTGAATGATGCAAGGTTAAGTTTATTCAAGAAAAAAAAATGATAATAATAATAATTAATAAAAAAGAAGAGTAAAGTAGTGAGTAAACAAAACAGGTGAGATTTGAATAACGAAAGAAGAAGAAAATGTTTATACCTTTTAGATATTTTGACCTCTATTTATAACTTTTTTTTGGTTCAGTATATCCACAATGCTATTAATTTTTATTTTTTTCATCTATATTTGTTTTCATTGTCACTTTTCATAATTTTTTTTTTTTTTTTTTTCAAAATATACAATTTTTTCTTCTTTCTAAAAAAGCATCCCTTTTCAGAATTAAAATATTACATTTTAGATTAAATTAAAAAGAACAATTGACATATAAATAGTTCCTTTGTTAATATAGTGCGCATTTATTACTTTGTATCTAAACAAGGATATTATTAAATTACTCTACAACATTACAATTTTACATCAATATCTTTATTTTCTTTTCTCTTTGTTAAATCTAACTATCCTTTCTATGTTCATCAGCATTTTCAATTTATTATGAAAAATTTTCCCAAATAGGAACATTGGCATTATCCAAAAGTAGGCAAATCACTAACATATAGAGGTTAATTCATTACAAAAACTTTCCCATTTAAACCCCAAAATCTAGTTGACATCCTACTCAACTACCTGAAATAAAATTTATTTTATTTAATTGACACAAATAAATGCACAAGCATGTACACATATTTTTTAAATTGTATTATGTTAAAAATTTACTAGTAACAAAAAAAAAAAAAAATTGTATTTATTTTTAATACAAAGACATATTACTAAAACTCTTCAAAGAATTAAAGACAGAGGCTGATAGTATTCCTTTTGTTTGATTGTTCGAAATAAAACTAAAAATTAATGCACATATTTGCGTACCTTTTACATACATACACTAGAAATAAATGTGTATTTAATAAATATTATAATATAAGAGAAAAACGTAATATTATAACACTGAAGTTCAAAAATATAATAGTGATAAGAATAATAAACCTTGTACAATAGATATTTGAAAAAAAAAAAAAAAAAAAAAAAAAAATCTCTTAGTGGCAATAAAAAGATATTATGATTGGAAGTGAATTGGTTTTATTTATTGGTATACTTACCTCGAAGGAATCAAAAAATTGTATGATTTTAAAGAAAGGTGATCGATAAATGTTATTTTCTTCAAATATTTATATAGGAAAGTATATTCTTTCTGGCTTCCCAAGTTTTTAAATAAAATAAATAATTATTCTGAGCCTATACTACATATTTATAACCGATCAACTTTTATTATTATTATTTTAAAATTTAACAACGGCATTATGAAATAAATGACATTTCTATATTAATTAACTGCCTTTCTTTTTTGTTTAATTTACCATTCCAAAATGCAAAATCCTTTTTATTTAACATGATCTAAATGTATTTCATCAAGTATTTTCCTTGCACCATGCTCTACCAATAAATTAGCTAATCGCTGACCCAATTCTTTTGCTTCTTCTGTCGTAGTCACAACACTTTCAACTGTTTGTTTAATTTCTTCAGTTCCATCTACCGATACTACTACAGCTGTAAAATGTAGTACATTGTTTTCTTTAAAAAAAGTATTAACTCCAATAGGTACAGAACAGCCACCTTCTAATGTCCTCATCAATGCTCGTTCTGCTATACACATAAGCCATGAAGGTTCATGGTTTACTTTTTTCAACAGTTTCCGGATCCGTTCATCACCAAATCTTACTTCAATACCTAATGCACCCTGTCCAACAGCATAATACATTTCTGGAGGATCAAGGAAGGATGTAATTCTATGTCCAAGGTCAAGTCGTTTAAGGCCGGCGACGGCAAGAATGATGCATGTAAAGGGGGTTGTTGGATCGTCAACTTTGTTTAAACGAGTTAGAACGTTTCCTCGAATAGATTCAAATTGAAGTGTTGGGTGTGCACGTCGTAACTGAGCAGATCGTCGAATAGAAGAAGTTCCAACCACACTTCCAGCAGGAAGATCGAATAGTGTTTTGTAGGAAGACCCTAGTGGCATAATAAGAGCGTCTCGAGGGTCTTCACGTTCAGTAATAGCTCCTAATTCACATCCTTCCGGTAATTGAGTAGGCATATCTTTCAAACAATTTACAATCATGTCGAGCTTAGGTAAGTCTTCAACATCATGAAGCATCAGTGTTTCAAGTTCTTTTGTCCATAATGATTTACCTCCGAATGAATAAAGAGGTTTATTCAAGACTTTATCACCTAAGGTAGACAATGCAACGACAGGGAATGATCTATGAGGAGTTTGAGCATGCAAGCATTTGGCGATACACTTTGACTGCACCACTGCTAATAGACTTTTTCTTCCACCGATAGTGATGCGCTCGCTTTCACCGTGAGCAGGATTTACCGAATCATGATATATAACCAAATTAGGATCTCTTTCCGGTGTTAAATCTCTTTCATTAATTGTAGAATCAGAGGCATTTGAATCGACTTTCTTCTGTTCCTCAAACATATTCTGTTGAGGAGAAGCTACTTGTGCCAGAGACATTATCAAGATGGAGTAGAAACACTAAATTTTATCACACTCAAGACTGGCTCGGGGAAGTTGAGATCAGCAAATCAGAGGCCGCTGATTGAAAATTAAAAAAAAAAAAAAATCAACCCTTGTCAGCAATTGATCTAATTAAGACATAAGTGATATGTCTCAAGTGTTAAAATATATTATATAAGAATTTATGATTTATTTGTCATGGAAATTATTTCTGCATAGCGTAAGATTTGATGCTGTGATAGGTGATAAACCAGGTTTTTGGTTAGGGTTTCTTTAAGCAAAAATAAAAAAAAGAACTTTCTACCTCATCCCTGGTATCTATGTCTGGCATAGGGATCTTGTTGCGCCCTTGTAATTTTGAAATTTGAAATTACGGTGTATTGAACAACTTTTCGCATTATCTTATAGTTACCGAATTAACTATATTAGGGTTCTCGTATTTCTATCTAAATAGTTCTATCCACACAGTTGAAATCTCAGAGGAAACATGTGATAATTGGATTTCTCACAGCGTAAATCTGGTTCTCCTATTGGAGGATAAACGTACATCTACGTTATTTCTCGATAGTATCGTCTTATGTACATATGGCACACACATGGTGCCTACTTCATAGAAGAAGCAAAATCATGGAATAAAATATCAACATTTGAACTCACGGTAGCCGTGATTGCAAAGGAATCACTTAGAGACATCATCTGTGACGTTGATTTGGCTGCAATGCGCGACACAATATGGAGTATGCGTATAGTAGAGTCCACGTCGTTGGTGTTGGAGGAAATATCACCAGTCACAGGGATTTCCAAGAGAAGGAACATATTACGATGTAAAGTAAAATAGTTAAAGTGGTAGGTGACTAAGCTCTGAAAATATTTCGCTTTACACCAAAGAGGTAACATGGGTTTTTTCTCTTATGTCACGGTGTGCATACATGTGGCTTACTTTACATTCTTTTAGGTAGGGATCTTCAATTTGTACTTTTCCCATATCTCCTTTTTCTTTTTTCCTCCTGCCGTTATATTCAGTCTACTCGTTGCTGTATTACTATGTCCGACAAAGCATACATTGACGATATCGAGTTAGGGATACAGAGAGAGGAGAATAAACATGGCAGAACCTTCAAGTTAAGAATTTTCTTCCTGGTGTTTATTACTGTCGCCTTTGTTTTTTTATTACCTGGAATGAAAAAATGCGACGGACCGTTCCTAAATGATGGTGACATTGAGGAGATTCAGATTGTTAAGGCTGAGATGATGCCTCATGTACTTGGTGTGCATGAATTTGAGATGTTGGAAACACACGAATTTGTAGGAAACGTGGCGGAAGAGGACCCTGTAAATAAGGTCAAGAGAGAAGTCGAAGAAAGCGAACTTGTCAAAATAACGAACCATAGACTTGAAAAAGCTGAGAAAGAACTAAAAAGCATTCAGGAGCAGGAAGAGCAGAAAGCCAAAGAAGCATTCCAGAAGAAACTTAAACTTATAGAAAGAAAGATTTCTATCATGGATCAACAAAACTTTGATCAAGATACCCATTTCTTCCCCAAAGATAAAGTTGTTGAACCATCTGGCAAAAAAATATTAATTCTTACTGCTTCGGATGGTAAAGGTGCCAATGCTGATATTCATAACGTTTTTCAAATGGCTGAGGAAAATAGAAGAGAATTTTGTGATTATCACGGTTATGTCTACAAATTTGTCAATCTTTCTCAATTTGATCTTAAGTTTGTGCACCCTGTCTGGAGTAAATTAAATGCTATCAGAAAGTCTTTCGACGATCATCCTTCGGTTGAATGGATTTGGTGGATGGATGTTGATATCATTATTACAAATCCTGAGATAGATCTTGCAAGACACATCTTGAATCCTCAGGTTATGAAACGTCGTCTATCATACGGGCGTCCGCTTAAACATCCTTCATATGCTGAATACTCTGGTATTCGCACGCCATATAATCCTGATGTTCCTCTACCAGACTACGCCGTTAAAAACAAACAAGACAACATTGAATTTGACAACTACGAATACGCTGACGTTAACAAAATCGATATACTTATTTCACAAGACCACTTTGGTCTCAATGCCGGAAGTTTCTTTATTCGACGATCCAAATTTATTGATACTTTACTAGACTACTGGAGTGACCAAGTGTTTGTTAACAGAGAATTCATATTCCGTGAACAAGATACTCTAGGTCACTTGAATGTTAATCATAAAGCTATACGTGAACATATTGGCATTATCCCACAAAGAATGCTTAATTCCTACGTAACCGATGAATTGTTTGACGGTTGGATGCGTCAAGATTTATGTATCCATTTTGCTGGTTGTTGGGTTGCTGGTGATTGTAATGATAGATGGCTTCGTCATTGGGTAAAAAGAGGAAGGGTTCCAGCACAATACCGAAACACTCAAGGTTAATACACGCACACACACACACACACACCGCCTTTAAAACAGCATTTTTTTTTATTAGTATACTAAAAATGCTATTATTATTATATTTTGCATAGGATAGTTGAATAATTGGATCAACCATATAGAACACAATTAATTTTATTTTACGTCGTTTTTTTTTTCTTATCATAAATTATCTGTACAATAATAAATGTATTAATAGTGACAACCTCTTTACAACAGGGTATAAATACATTACATAAAAGAAGTTGCTATCTGCCTGACTTTGTCAAGGTTTTTGTGGGTCAACTTGTACAGAAACTAGTAATTATACTATATTTAGGTTTATCCCTTTTTATATTAAAAAAAAAAAAAAAGTTCTGCGTAAATATCTTCAGCGTTATGAAATAAAAATGGTTGGTTTGAAACGGAGTTGGAAATAAAAACCGACCTGATTAAGTAATGGGGTTTCGGAGTTTAGGGTTAGGATTCAACCAACCAGATGTTAATAATTGTGTTGATATTATTGATGGTAAAAAATGGGTTATGTTGTCAGAAACACAAAAATATTTGTCCACGTAAGTGTCAACTACCATTTTGGTCAATACGTATGTTGGTTGTAGGTAAATATTTACCGTATATGAGTGTTTACTAGTTAAAGTCACAGATGACTTGATCAACATGCTAATGCAAACCTTCATGTGATCTATACACGTGTTTCATTATATATGTGATCGTTGCACAATGCTACGTTGACATAATTGTTACCATGGATTGTATAGATCGCTATATACACTAAGATGTAGTACTAAATAACCAAGGGCATTCACCAACCAGTTGATCTTTAAGGGATTGCAATACAGTCATTGTACCAATATACGACATAAACAACTTCTAAAAGTGAAAAACAATACCATATTTTTGCAGTTAACCATTACAATGAATACATCCCATACATCAAATTGGATCATGAAATAAATCCTTTTTGGTTTTGTGTGTGATTTGTTCTAAAAAACAAAATAAAATAAAAACATTTTAGGCCTTGAACCCTTCAGCCAAGTATTACACTGAGATCTCCCACGCACCTTCCCGGGCCTAAACCTCATTCCGTTCCGCTTAGCCCTAACAAGTTACATTCCGTCCTCTCGCTAACCCTATACACAGACTCTCCCCGTGTAATTTTGCGAGCTCAGGTTTCCTAACCTCTACAAAGCAGTCGAGTTTATCAGCACCATCTATCTGTCTAACTCCTACATAATTTTACATTTATGTCTAGGTCAAACTTCTTTTTTAATTAAGGTTATTCCTTAAAGCTGGTTGTAGTACCAAATTATGGTTTGAAAACTGAAACGTACTATATAGTGAGATGAGATAATTATTAAGCAATTCAGCAAATCACCACTATATATATAAATGTAACAAAGTGATTTGAAAACTGAGAATTAAAAAGGAAAATAGATAAAATAATGAAAATAATAATAATTTCTAGCTGAATTGATATTACTAAAGTATTATATATTCCGTTTACTGCTCATGTAGAGCTCTGTTTCATTTATCACATTGCTGTTGTGAATACATGTATTTCCCCAGCTTTAGGTTTTTATAAGCCTTTGAAATATTGAAATTAATTCAGTTTATTGTATTCACGTAATATTTTTTTCTTCTACCTTCATATGCAAGATCTTTTATTTTCCATACTCATATCTACGTTCTTATAGAATAAGTTTAAGACATTTTCTTATCTTTATAATAAATGTCTTCAAATGTTGTTAATTATATTATTTTCCATTTATATAACCTTGACATGTTTATTCATTAAAAATTCAATTTTATTTTAGATTGTTCAACGCCTTTGAACTTTTTTTTTTAAAAAAAAAAATTTACTTTCTAGGAGATAACTGGGTGGACAAATTAAGTTAAAGAATGTTGGCAATAAAACCAATCCATTCATAACATCTAATATCAATTGTTAACTATCTTAAACATATATAAATATGAAAAAAAAAAGTCGAAATTGGAAGGTAGTTATATTTATTCATTCCTAGCAATTATATGAATCAATACATAATAGACTTGATTAAAAGTTTTATTTAAACTATAAAATTTAAAATATGTACAAAAACAAAAGTATTGGTGTAAGCTTCTAAGGAGATATATATATATATATTTCTTTTTGATCAATTTTTATTTAAATAAAAAAGGAGTTAAAATTTATGAAAAAATATGAAATTATTGACCCATAATAATAATAATAATAAGAATAATAATAAGAATAATAATAATAATAATAATAATAATAATAATAATAATAATAATAATAATAATAATAATAATAATAATAATAATAATAATAATAATAATAATAATAATAATAATAATAATAATAATAATAATAATAATAATAATAATAATAATAATAATAATAATAATAATAAGTCAGATTCGTCCCTTATAAAATCTTTTAAGTGTATAAAAAAATGAATATTAAAGTAAAAATAAAGTAATCACAAAATAAAACATTCTATAAAAGAAGATTGTATTAAAATTACCTGATGCAGGCTAAATAATAATCAGTTCCTTTCGCAATTGAAATATTTATATAAAAGAAGACTGTGTTGTAATTTGCCTATTACAGGCCTTCGGGTAACTGTAGTAGTGGTATAGGTATTATGTACTATGTCACAGTAGGTGTGAAATATATAGAACAATATACCTTTTTTGTGGTTATTTTCTTGTACGCTAGAGTCTGTCTGTGCCTAATAGCACTATTTGAAGTCGTCTTGATGTTTATAGTTTTAGTTGAAGATGGTTTATAACAGATGTTGTACATTCTGGTATAATAGCATACCAGTGATAATTTAATATTTATGCACATACGTACGTTTTACATTTTAGTGTAGACAACTAAAATAAACTTCCCAATTAGGTCTAATCACGTAAATTGTTTACATTTTCGTTTGCACATCCGCGTTTATCCCAAAACGGAATGCATATCGTTTCTCCTTTGTTTTTTTTTTTGGATGGTGGCACATTCTCCTGCTGGCTTTTTCTCCTTTCTTTCTTTTTCCTATAATTTGTAACCTGCAGTCATCGTGAAAAAAACCATGGGCCAAAAGGATTATTTGAACGATATCGAGTTGGGATCGGAGGAATCAAAGGAGAAAAGAACTTGGAGCTTTAAGTCTAAAGGATGGATCTTGTTCTTAGTAATCCCGACAGTCATTTTTTGCATGATGCGAATGTCTGGCATGACGAGATGTAATGGAAAGGGAATGATGGAAGAGGAAACGATACAAGAAATTCAGATTGTTGAGGCTGAAATATTTCCTCATATTTCTGGTGTGACGGAACTTGAAATACCTGAGCTTCTTGGGGAGGAAGAAGAAATCCAGGAGGAGAAACCTTCCAAATTACTGAAGAGAGAAGTAGATGAGAACGATCTCGCTGCCGTAGCTGCATGGAGATATGAAAAGGCCAAAGAAGAACTGAGAATGATTAAGGAACAACAAGAAGAAAAAATTGACGAAGCATATGAAAGAGAAATGAAATATCTCGAAAGAGAACTTTCTGTTAAAGATCAACAAGGGGTTGATAATGACAAAAACTTTTTCCCTGAAGATGAAGTTGTCGAACCTTCTGGTTCAAAGGTTTTGCTTCTAACTGCTACCGATGGTAACGGTGCTAACGCCCAAATTAATAACGTTCTTCAAATGGCTGAAGAAAATAGAAGAGAATACTGCGATTACCACGGTTATGTTTACAAATTTGTCAACCTTTCTCAGTTCGACCTCAGATTGTCCCATCCTGTTTGGGGTAAATTAAATGCTATCAGAAAGTCTTTCGACGATCATCCTTCGGTTGAGTGGATTTGGTGGATGGATGTTGATATCATTATTACAAATCCCGAAATTGATCTTGCTAGGCACCTTTTAAACCCGGAAATTCTTAAGCGCCGTATCTCTTATGGGCATCCTACTAAAGTTCCACCACACAATAAATATACTGGAATTCGCATGGGATACAATCCAGAGGAACCATTACCCGACCATGCCCGCAAGAATGTTCAAGATGGTATTGAAGCTGACGACTATGAATATACAGATCCATCTCAGGTCGATCTCTTAATTTCTCAAGATCATCCCGGTTTTAACGCTGGTAGTTTTTTCATTCGCCGATCTAATTTTACTGACCTTCTCCTCGACTACTGGGGCAACAAAGCTTTCATCGACAGAGAATTTGGTTTCCGTGAACAAGATACATTGGACTATTTAACTATCAATCACAAAGCTATTCGTGAACATGTTGCAATTGTTCCTCAAAGAATGTTTAATTCCTATTTGACTGCAGAAATTTTCGACGGCTGGGTACGTAGTGATTTATGTGTACACTTTGCTGGTTGTTGGGTTGATGGTAATTGTAACCAGAAATGGATTAACATTTGGGGCAAGAGAGGAAGAGTTCCTGCTCAATATAGAAACACACAGGGCTAAGAGATTGATTTTTTTTTACCCTTTTTTCAAATTTTTATATTTATGAAATGCATTATTATGATCACATATTCTTATGTGGATGTACATTATTAATGTGTGCTATATATAAGGTGCACAAAAAAAACCACCACCACCTTCTACTTAGAGACAATATTTTATTTTGGTAGTTAAAAAAAAATTAAATAATTGTTTTAATATAAACAGTTTCTTCAAGATTTTTTTCTTTTGCATTTAAGAAAATCAATACTTTTTTCATAAAAAAAAAAAAAAAATAATAATGATTATTACTACTGATTCATTTTATTTGGTGTTACCATTCATTTACAAAACAAAAGAATAAGTTTTGTTCTCTTCTTCCCCGGCTTTTTTTTTTATTTGTAACAGAACAAACAACCATAATGAAAAATTTCCAAAAATCCCACAACTTTTTTTTTTTTGAACAACCAACTATTTTTATAACTTCTTATATATATATATTTGTACACTGTACAAATTTTTTTTTTTTTTTTTTTTTTTTTTACATCTTATAATATAGATTATGTATTATAACTACAAATATTCTATATATATTTTCTTACAAGTAAATAGTGAAACAAGAGCTTTATTGTTTTTCTTTATTAAAATGGCCTAAGAATTGTATTATGTTAAAAAAAAAAGAATTTTTGATTAATGTATACACTGTCATTATTTATGATTTTGGTTTGAATTTTTTTATTTATTTATGTTAGTTTTGTATATATATATTTTTTTTGTTCTTTCGGTAAAGCACATGTGTTATATGTATACATATATTAAAAAGAAAAAATATTGTCTACTCTAATATTATCACAGATAAGTATGACAGATATATTTCTTTATTTCTGAGATTAAACACACAATGATAAAAACATAACATTCCCACCAAAGTAATATTAATATTGTTTTTATTTTTTAAGCTACTATTGATTTGAATAATTTTGGATTGAATTGGATTTTTTTTTGTCCCTTAAAATGGTCTTATACAAATTACATATATATATATATTGTAGGTCCATATGGTTGATATTTCACAATTCATCTGGTACTATTGCAACAGTTAGTGATACACTTGATCATGGACTTTTCGCGCCATACATAGATAACTTTATTTATTTATTGTTTGGCACTACAAATTTTATCCTGGCTATATATATACTTGTTAACCCCATTATACCAAAAAAAAAAAAAAAAAAAAAAAAAAAAAATTCAAATTATAATTGAAGTATTTTAAGTCATTATTTATAATATTGTTGAGGGGCAAATTATGTTATAGTGTTCAAATAGACTAAAACTGGGAATATACAAATTTTTTAAATCGGTCAAAGTTAATATTTAATAATTAAATATTTTATATCATAGGATTAGATCTGTAAGAATAAATAAAATATCCATTGACATGTATAACATGTTAAAAAAGTAAAAAAAATGTTATTATTATTACTATTAAAAAAAAAACAATTGATACTTAGAAACAAAAATTTATTGTTATTGATTCACAAAGAACAAATGATATTGATATTAGGTTTGGAATGAGAGGGGGAAAAGATGTGTTTCTTACTTTATTTTATCTGTATCTATTGTATTTTTTTAATTTTTTAATAAGGAGTCGACTTAAAGTTACAATGAAATTTTTAAAAAGGAAATATTTTTTTATCATTTTATCATCAATAGAGATTTGGTCTTTCTAAAGAAGTGTGCCTGTGTATCATGCAATATTTTTTTTTTTTTTTTTTTTTTTTTTTTTTTTTTCGTAACATGATCATTGTTCCACCTCTTATCCTGGTAATGGTGCTTTAGAGGGTAAATATGGAAAATCACTTGGTCTAAGAGTAATTCTCAATTTGCTATGGTATTCAAACGTACCTTTGCCGAATGCACTAAATTTGCTTATTTTGAGACCCAGTTCTCTAAAATTTGATGTCAAGGTTCTTCTTGAAAATGCATTAGTAAAGGTACCCAGAAACTCTTTTTCTAGATTGGTAGGTTCATAGAAAAGATAATTTTTTTTTTCTACATCAAAAGGATATAAGTTTTCCCATAAGGATTTCTTTTGTTATTTTCCATTACCCTTTTATTAGGTTTAAAAAAATTAATTTCATTCTACTAAGTAACTGCATTAAATTTTTTTTTTTAAAAAAAAAGCACAAGGTTAAAATAGTAACTTTGAAAATTTGAATCAGAAAAGTTTACCATGCTCTTATTTTATTTCATACTTACATAAAAACAAACAAAAAAGATAATATCAAATTCAGAATTTACTTTATTTTTAAGCAAAAAAAAAAAAAAAAAAAAAAAAAAAAAAAAAAATTCAATTGTTCCTGTTATATACTTACCTACCTATATATATATATATATATATATATATATCCCATGACTTCTTATCTAAACTTATTTCAATCAAAAACAGCTCTTTTTTGTATTTATTTATTTTTAAGTTCTTATAGTTTTAAATCTTGAAGTTATTATAATTTAATTTTATAATTTTTTTTTTCAAATCTAAAGAAAAGAACACCTATGTATTTGTAGCAAAGTCTATCCAAGATTCTAAAAACATAAGATGCTACGTTGATGGCTCGAGAGTAATTATTAAGTCATAGATCAAAATGACTAGTGGATTCCTTAGTTACAAGGATTTGGGTAACCAAATATTTACAGGTAATGTAAGAACCTGAATTCTGGATTCAAGGTATGCCAAATAAATAACAATTTGTTCAAAAAAAAAAAAAAAATTCAAATGAAATTTTAAAAAATAAAATTAACAAAAAAAAAAAAAAAAAAATAAATGATTAATGTGCATTTGACATATTACAATCTTATTTTTTTTTGTTATAATTTCTCCTCAGTAGACTTTGAGATTTTATATCTTATCATGCAAATTAGGGCAATTTTTATTTATGCTTTATTCCGCTATATATAAAATACTCTTTTAAAGTAAAAGAGTTTATATAGAAATGTGTATACTTGTATTGTATGATGCGATATATTTGAAGTCAGGATCTAGAATGTCATTTATATTCCAATGGTAAGAGTTGAAAACTAATGTAAGAATATCTTTTGTGTATGAACTATGTGTTTATACTTATTTTGTTTTAATTGATGTTTTTTTTTATTAAACAATTTCTGTGGACCTGGCCAAGTATAGAAGGTGTATTTATCTTTATTAATAACATTGACCAGCGTAGTTGTTATCACTACTACCAGTAATTCTACTAGAGTCTCTCTCTTTTTTTTTTTTTTTTTTTCTCTCTCTGAGAGTTGCATTCTTTGTTACACATATATTCTCTAAATATGACAGGTTGGGATCTATTATGGAAACATGGCAAAGGTATGGGGAAAACACGGAGCCACATGTACCATTGTAGATATGATTATAGTAAAGATGTTATCGCAGAGTGTTATAATAGAATGTATGGAATTTTTTTTTTTTGGATGCGGAAAATAAATGTGCTCTATGCCAAGTTCGAACCAGGGAAGGACTGGGATTTTGGCAGGCAAACACAAACCTACTCGGACAGGTCGGCAGTAACACCACCAGTCAATGCTATCCGTACTATTTTAACTAAATCATGCCACCAATTGAACTTCTTAATGATGTCACTCATACACTTTTTTAGGCATAGCATGGCATCTATGCACTAGCCAGAGATAATCGCATATATTGATGATGAAATAGTCAATGCTATTCATGGTGTGAACATGTTATAAATAATAAACGTTATGTCACGATTTTGTTAACACTATATTCATGTTTAATTTGAAGTAAATCAACGTGTTTCCAATGTATTATGTCGATGAAAGCATGAAATGACATGTGATGTTTTGGTCTTAACGCTAATAACATTACCCTAACCCTTTATGTTATAACGTAAGACAAAAAGACCGCAACACAATAGGGTTGGCAAGCGACTAGAGAGAAAAAAAAAAATCCAAAAATTTAAATTCGTTACATCCAATTGTTTTACACGTTACATCATTATTTATATAGGGGAATAGATTAGGTAGTAGCATAAGCAACTCCACTAAGCATTGATTTTAACGGAGGTCGCTTATCCAAATCACCATTTAATGATGAAATGGATTCGTCGTCACTACTGTTCATAGTGCTGACTGGTATACTGCTACTACCTTTAGGAGCAACAGTGACCTCAACAGAATCATCCATGTATTGATGATATTCGTTATCATCGACTAAGTAATGCAGATCATTCTTGATATCAGTAAATGAATTGTAAGGGATATATCTGATTCCATTCTTAATACAATATCGTTCAAGTTTAAGACCCTTCCTAGCAAATAGAACATCAGCTTTACTAGCAGCAGCGAGATCAGAAACACCATCACCGATAAATACAATCAATGGCTGGTCTCCGACCACTGAATCCTTATAATCTTGAATAGACCGTGCCTTATCATGACCTAAATCACTTTCATGTCTCCATATTGGTGTCCACTTGGACCCATCAGGTGTAATGCTTGCATCATTCGATACAATTCCAATTCTGGAGGAAAGTTCTTCACCCATAGTCTCGTCAAGAACGTGTCTTAACAATGGTTTTACACCTGCTGAAATGACATTGAATGGGATATGATGATCCATGGTAAATTTGAAGAAATCCTTAAATCCAGGGTCCATGATAAGATGGCTTTTTAGAGTCTTGAAACCTTCTTCGAGTGTGACATTTAGAGAACCCCACAATTGTTCCGAAGCCGATCGGAATGAGTTTTCACCGGTAGAGATAGATTCATCCAAGTATTCTCTCATCTCAGGACCACAGCCATGATGATCAAACAAAATATGTCCAGTGTCTTGCATGAAGATAGTTCCATCAAAATCAGAGAAGATAGCTAAAGGTCTTCCCTTAGTGGAGTTACCTTCCATATCGATAGAAATAACTTCTTGAGTTGACGGCATTGTGTGTGTGGCAGAAAACTTGGTGGGTAAATAGTATGCTAAAATGTAAAGGAGGGGTACGTTTGACGTGGGGTAAAAAAAATTGAAAATAATATAGAAGACCAATAGTCTGAATAAATATATAAAACAATTACTGAGTGAAGTAAATTGAATTGAAATCGAGAAGAAATGAAATGTTAAAAGAAAAAGGAAAAAAAAAAAAAAAAAAAAAAAAAAAAAAAAAAAAAAAAAAAAAAAAAAAAAAAAAGTGAGAAGAAATGTGCGATATGGCAAGATATTTATAATCGGAGGGCGCCAGGCTCCCCAAGTGTGCACATCAGTGTATCGGAGGTTAACATCACGATTTGGAAAATGAAGATACAAAACAAGTAAAGTAAGGTTTTTCGTAGTACTTTATACAACCATAAATTCGACTTAAAATGAGAATGAAATTGATCTTTCTCAACACCATCAGTTCTTCCTTCCTTCCTTCTTTCCCTTCCAATGATGTTTTATTGGATTTACTTTACTATCTTGCTTGAATTGTTTTGGATCAGAATCAAGATTCAAAGGTCCCCACGATGGAATTAGATGCCATAATCTTCTTTCCGTACCCATAGTTGTATTATGTAATACACATAGCAGCCCTTTTTTCCCCTTTCCCCCCTCCCCCCTCGGGAAAAATCAACCCAAAAAAGTAAATCTCAGGCTGAACTTGCAGTAAAATTGCGTCTCCTGCAAAAGGGTAAGGGCAAATTACATACACAAGTCTGTCCATGTATTTAACATAAGAATTTATTCTCAAAAGAGGAAGGTACATGTATGTTACCTACTCCCTAAATTCGCAACTTTGGATTTTCTGGCTAGGCTCTGCGTCATTGTACTTTTTTCTATCTAATTCCATAGAATTCACGATCCTACTCGAAGGTGGGTCCATAAATGATGACACGTACATAGAACGATCGTCATGCTTTCGTATCAATTATTGCTAAACTCAACTTTCCAGAATAATTAGACTCAACCACTTCAACTACATAGTACTATGGAATATATTGGAAGAATATTGTGATCTTTGAGAAACTCTATAATCCAGTGCAGGTAAAAAAATCGTAATGATTTGACACGATAATACCCATGTGCATATGCACTATAAATTGAATGTTATGCACAGTCTTTCATTCATCCTTTGTTTATTATTTTTTGCAACAACAAAAGTTTAAGGAAATAGCACATTCACTTTAATCCCACGATACTCTATTCTCTACATATATATAAATATATTCATTTGTACATAGGAAGCACGTTCAGAAACCATTTGGACTAGGATCGTAAGTTGCCCAAATTAAATGATGACGTTTATGTAGTACCATTGGTTGCAAGTCAAAATAGCTCATTAAACCAGTTATTCTTCAAATTCAATTACTTTCCGTTAAATTCCTTGCATAACCCAAAATTATTTCTTCCTTTTATCTTTTTTGCCTTCAGAGTCTTTAATACTTAATATTCATGTAGGAAAAGAAAGGCGGCTTACGATAGTAAAAGCTCAGGGTCCTTTCGTACAATTAATTGATTGTCAGTGCAATTGATGGGTGACTACATAAGCCCTAACCACGAATTATATAATCCAGCAAACCGGATTAGTCAATGTTTGAAGTATCAAACACACACATGCATGTAAAGATAACCGATACATCCGGGCTTCGTTTTTGATTTGACGATCTTATTTCAACCAATTATTTTTATCGACCCACCCTCTTTCTCTCTAGATCCAACATACTATCATCCCAGTTAAATTGATGCGTGAATATAATATATCCACATTCAACTAAATCATAAACCTATTCTGCTCTAAATTTTATTTTCTTTTCGAAAGCATTTAAACATTTGAAGGTAAGCAAGACATTTTGGATAAGGAATAATCCTAGTAAGTTCACGATAACAACAGTTTTACCACCGCTATCGTAGTTACTCATGTTGCCCTTTTATTTTTACCCACTTTTGATTTATACGTAGGCCATTCTCGGTTCCGATCCAATATACCCGTGTTTTGTGTGTTTTACGTCAGAACTTAGTTTTCTACTTTATGTTAATTTAATATATTTTACGTTAATTTATTTTATGTCAATTTATTTTGTGTTAATTTAATTCATATTAATTAGATTTACCTTGTGTTAATTTATCAATATATCCATTCCGTATAGTAGCAACATGCGCAACTCCCATCCCAAATCCAAATCGTGAAAAGCCTTGCGCCTCATACTATACATACATATGTACATATTTACGTAATCTGTGGTATATCGGTGGAAGCAAATCACACCATTACCACTACATCGTGAGTATGTTGAACTCACAGACAATTGAAATGAAGAAGAGTTGGTGCTTTTCAAAGTGCTTTTGACTAAAGTGTCAATGAGATTTGGCACTGCTGATAATGGTGTATTTATTATTTTGCAAAATGGGCTGAACGCGGAAACAAAGAACGGGGTTGGAGTCAGTCGGTGTACCGGGAAGTTTCAGTATTTTATTTTTTTGGTGAACACGCAAACTTGTTTCAAATGATGCACAGTGGCTTTGTAACAAAACTTATTAA
The DNA here is from genome assembly GCA_030568955.1 of Geotrichum siamense (nom. inval.). Lineage (NCBI taxonomy): Eukaryota > Fungi > Ascomycota > Dipodascomycetes > Dipodascales > Dipodascaceae > Geotrichum > Geotrichum siamense (nom. inval.). Next base: position 27,441 of record JAJMJJ010000076.1, on the reverse strand, counting down.
AGCCAAGCTCACCAGAAATTATGGGATACGTATTTCTGGTGGCAATAGTTGGACTGTGACATTTATGCTATGTCCTATCTCACAGAACCAGTCTTTTAACTTTTTCTTTCCTTTATGCCATCACTATTTTTAGTTTATCTGATTGCTTCGTTTATCTGATTGCCCTCGTTTTGGTTTTTATCTACAAATCTCACGGTAGAGACAAAGGTTTATCAGGATTCAAGAACCACGTGTTTTGTTGCTAGTTTGTATGAACGTGTAGAGTTGCTTATTTCGATTTGAACTTCTCCTCCTGACTCCACCATTTTGAATTTGGGAACTTTCTTATGTAACGCATTAGATAATACGCGGATTAGGCTCTTTTGAGTTTAGTGTTTTAACAGTGAGTTCATATTCTGGTGTTACTTCAATACCAACGTTCTACAACTACACTTAGGCATATGTGGGAAGAACTTATCTAGCAAGTATACATGTGCATGCATGTATGTATTATGCACGCCAACTCTCAAAAAAAAAAAAAAAATGGATATTTGAGACATCCTATTTACCTCGGCTAATATGTATAACTTACTGCCACGCTTGATATGCCCATGGCACAAACATACTAAATATTCCTACTACAATTTTACTTTGCTAAATTTACACGTATACAGAAACATGTGCACATGTGTAAGCATTTGTAACATAAGATCCTGGAACAGGGCGAAAATTGGAATTAAAACTGGGGTTTATTACTACAGAGACTATGATTACCAAATCCAAATTCTTCTAATAATATTGGATTTATGTTTTTCTGAGCATTGAATGCAGATCATAGCAGGTGATAAATGACGAGCTATTAGCGGGGTCAAAAGAATCAGCACTGTGATGTCATTCAGGAACAAGAACACAGTGCTCAGTGATCTTTCAATCAAAGTAGTAGTAGTTCTAGCAATATATCCCTATGTGCCTACCTAGGTCTTCAAGGAACGGAGATAAGATTAAAGAGTAAAGCGGTTGATTCAACTAAGTTCTTATGCCTCTAAAATGGTATATATGTAAATAAAAGATAAAGAAGGAATAAGAGTTACAAGTGAAGAGTCTTACTGTGTAGGGTAAGCTCAAGCTTGGTTATTACTGTAGGTAGGGATTTACCTGGGGATATTAGAAATGTATCATGCACAAAAGAAAGCCCGCTACACTATTGTATCAACACTCAGATCCAAGAGAGATACTTCGAATGTTTGTTTACTATTATTCTTATCCGTACCAAACGGTCTAATCTCTTCCGGTAAATCTATTACAGTCATTTCTCAATCTAAATGCCCAGTGAAATATGAATCTGGATATATTTTGTTTATAAAAAAAAAAAAAAAAAAAACTAAAGAAACAATCATCCCTTTCCTTAAACTAATTACTTAAGTACCTACGTAGGTAGGTACATACGTATTTAACAGTAATATGAAGGAAATTATTCCATAGATTCAAATGGAGACTCTAAAATACATCTTACACGTTATAACAATTACACTACAATATATTCCCATTTCGTAAAAGATTCGTACAATAATCTTTGACCTTATGATGAGGCAGAAGGAATATCACATCCATTTAGTATTCCAGTGCCAACAAATACAGGATTTATGGACCATTTGGACAATTTAAAGGTAGTGGAAAATAGATTGGTTCTGGGTAAGGGTTGGCACATGAATTAGATTGGAAACAAGATTTCTGGAGAAAAAAAAACGTTGAAACCACTTCTTTCAAGCCATTACCACACTTTGGAGTTTTTATCAATTCGTATCATGCAAGACCAGGGGTTGAAGTTACCATATATTCTTTGGATTATTCTTTTGGTTTAAGTGTGACAAACGTGTTTTGATTTCACGTTAACTTTTTTTTTCCTTCTTTTTTTTTTTTTTTTTTCTTTGTCCACTTTATTCGAGAGGATAATACATCTCCTTTCATCCTCAAGGAGATATTAGATTGAAAATTTTCCTTATAGAGGGGTGCGGGTGGTTTATTTTGTTTTATTAATTAATATTGATTTTGGTTCTTTTGGATTCGATGAATCTGTCTGAGGCTTTACTAGAGATCCATTCATTAGAGCCTTCTTCAAATACTCCTTTTATTACACATTCGCCGGCATTTAATTCATTACTGAATTCGTATGGATTAGGACCTGGAGATGTAGTTGAAATTTCGGGATTGCCAGGCACAGGAAAGACAGGGATTGCAACTGATGTTACGTCTGATGCTTTAAGGAAAGGGAAACGAGTAGTATGGCTCACGACTAGGTCGCAAGCTTCACTTCCACTAAAACGTTTGAATGTGGAGAAAAGGGAATGGAGATTGCTTAGTCAAATGAACCTTCGAGGTCTTTCTCAACTAGTTTATATATTTAGGAAACCAGATGTTGAGTTACTTCCTAATAGAACTGGATTGGTGGTAATTGATGACATGGAAACTCTTGTAGGGGATTATAGTACAGGTGTTGAAGATATGAGAACCAAAGACGTTATGATAAGAAGGTCTAAGCTTATTAATGTATTGTTGGAAAATATCAAAAGGGCAGCATTGAAGCGTGGATTTGCGGTTTTGATTCTGGATCGATTAACAGTTGTGTGGAGTTTTGTGAAGAAAGAAAAGGAACTCATGCCAGTTCTTGGTCAATGTAAATCTCTCGATGCACAGATTATGCTTTTTAGATCGAAATATGGTATTTTAAAAGCTGGATTGGTCAATGTAGGTGAAGGGTTTGATCCAATGGCTTGTGAAGTTCAACGAGAAGTAGAATTCAAAGTTATGACTGACAAAATATTAGATCATTCGGGTGAAATACAAACAAATAACAAACGAAAGTTTCATGATCAAGTTGTTGTTTACGCTGCGAAAAAGCCTAAGGATAGTGGTGATGACGAGGATGCGGCATTAAGCACAACTTCATTTATGAGTATGATTGGGACTGAAGAGGAGGAAGGTGATGGAGAAAATGAAAGTTCCCAAAATTCGGTTCGTGACTATACTCAAGAATTGAACAAGACAACGAGCACTGACTCTTCTACTCCAATTGGCTCTGGACAAGAACAAACTGAATTAATCACTAAATTTGGAGTTAAGGTAGAAGGACCAACCCTTGGATTCACCAAAGCAGGTGAATACCTTAATCAGATTGAAGCCAAAGTGGATACACACTCATCTTTACATGTCAATAATGAATCAATGACACTAAATAGCAAGAATATCAAATCCACTCCAGTGCGTATTGTAAAGAATCGATACAAAGGTATGAATGATTCAATAAAGCGCATGAGTTTGAATCAACCTAATTTAAATGGCAGTACAACCACTAATACGAATATATTGGTTGATGATGATGTTGTTGACATGTCCCGAGACTTGAAAGAAGAAACTGAAATTCCTGATTCTGAACCAGAGCTAACTCCTGTTAGAACGAAAACTCATTATGATTCCTCTGATGATGCGGACAATGAAACTATATCTAACACTCAAGATGACCTACATTAACTCTTCGTATATATATATATATATATATCCACATACCTCCTAAGGTTCATTTAGTGAGATAGTTAGGTATCTCTCGTTACAGGAGTGTGTCGATAAGCTCTTTTTTTATTTAATTTTTTTTGAGATGATAGATTTATTTATTTATAATGTATTTTATTTATTTATTTAATATTAACGACATTTATTTTTTTAAGTAACATATTGAAAATGAACTTCCGATACTACATCTAGAAACAAAATACATATTACTTTTAACTTTATACTTATTTTTGAAAATCAAATAGAGAAATTCATATTAATTAATTTTTTTTTTTTGTATTATTATTTTTCCAATTATATATATATATATATATATTCTTTGCTTATATATGAAAAATAAAATATACAATTTTTTTTTTTTTCTCTCACTCTCCCATATCACCTGTAGAATATATATAAAATTCAATCCCTTATTTTTTTTTTCTTCTTTGCAAATATAGTACAAATAAATCTAGTACCAAGAATTTTTAATTGCAAAATATTAGAAATCAAACAAATAGATCATCTTTAAAAAAAAAAAAAAAAAAAAAAACTTAGGATGAGATCTATTCGATAACTGATCTGGAAAAAAAAAAAATAAAAAAAAAGAGAGACTGAAAAAATTAAAAATTTATTCAAAAGGGACATTAGGATGTACCTTTTTGGAACATAAAAAGAAAAAAAAATTACATGTCGTCAGCTTGAACATAAAACAAAAGATAAGCAGTCTTGGAATTGACTGAGCTAGTTCCATTTATTGAAGGAGAACCATTGGGTGACACTGGAGTACTAGTTTTTGAAACTGAAATATCGTCAATATTAATCCATTGAGAGGCAGAAGTGCGAACGTCTACCGTGTAATGACCAACACCAGCTGAAAGACCATGATGATATACAACACCGCACAATTTGTAAACTGGAATAGAGTTTTGCAAAGCTTTTGACAAAGAGGTAGAAGGAATTTGCAGTAATTCCGGGAACGAGATAGGTTTAGTAATCTTTTGGACTTCTGGGTTATAAGAATTAAACGAGAAACGTTTAAGATGGATAATCAAAATACTAGGAACATCGTCAATAAGTATCTGCTTTGTAGCAGGAACTTCTTGCTTGGTTTTAGGAGAAGGGTACATGATTTCTTCCAAGTGTGCCAAATGAACAAATGCATCTTGAATAGAATGCACTTCAGGATCAGAAATATCAAGTTGAACGTGTTGAAAAGGGTCACGAGTGATAGATTGAGATTTCTGCTTAGCAATAGAAAGAATTGATTTAAAATGACCACCGAATAATTGGGTAATAGGAGTTTGACCAAAACCCGTGGCATGTCTAATTTGCAATTTCTTGTTGTTTTTTCCAACTTCTTGCCATTCCTCGTTCTCAGAAGCAGTATTACCATTACTATAGGACGCATACTCATTAGCAAAAGGTTTCATTGCACGGGCAAACTCATCATGAAGGCCTTCCAGCAAATAACCCAAAAACTCTTCAGCGTCTTCCTGTCTTCCTCTTTTCAAATGTTGAAATTTAGAAAGAAGTCGAATTTTGTTGTAAAAAGATTCAGGAGAAAGAGGAGTAGTATTGACATTTGTTAACCCAGAAGCAATATTATTTTCTTCACCATGGTTGAATTCTCGTACAAAATCAATCAAAGCATCCATCAAAGGTGTTTCACTTTGAATGGAATGAACAGAGTTGGATTCAATATAGGCTAAGAGCTGATTGAAAGGTGTACAATGGATCAAAGCCTGTAAGATAGAGTTCATAAAACAAATGTTGCCGGTATTAGTTATTCCTCGAGTGAAGATGGTTGGATTAGGAAATGATTCGATATCCTTCGAACTAAACTCATATAAAATCTGTCCAAGTGTTTTCTTGGTTATTGAACCCGGCACAGTTGAAGAAGAATTAGAGTTTGTTGAAACGGCGGACAAGGATGTGATGTTGGAGATTGTATTATTAGGGACATTTTGTATCATACTTTTACTAGATTGCAAATTAGGTGCCGTATTATAGGTTACACTTTGCTGCTGTTGTGACGAGGAAGTTGTAAAATGTTTTTTCACGGGCTCAGAAATCGCTATAGCATCTGCCCATGACGTATATTTGGGTGTTTGTTTTTTCGGTGTTAAAGGTTTGTCGTTGGATGCTAATGATGGTTCTATAAATGATGCATTATTAATATTATTACTTGTTGTTGATGATGATATCGATGTATTTTCAGTCGAAGGAGTTGGCGATGGTGATTTTGTGATTGATGGTGATGCTGGAGGTGATGATTCAAGTGATTCTATAGTTGGCGTCGCTTCAGTGCTCTCAAGTTTTGCTAATTCTAAATGTGCCTTCCTTCGAACATATTTCCTTCGTGGGGGGAATGTTTCATCTGGATTTGAATACCATGGAAGTGTTAAAGTCTGGATGAACTACGAATTAGTCACGATCGGAAGTAAAACTAATATCAGTAGTATGTGAAGAGGTAACAATACATACCATTATGATTGCCGTCAAGGTCGGATGCTCGCGTTATTAAAGAGAAATAAAGAGATGAGGTCTGCTCGATACGAGGGTATTGTTGAATAGTTCGCAAAGATCAAAAACGCTAAAAGGGTATGATTTAAGGACAAGGTCTATTAGTTGTCGATTGTGAATGATTACCGGTTTTTACAATGCACCGTGATATGCAATAGAAGAAAGTCGTAAAATAATGGTGAATAAACGCCTAATACTGTGGCGGTAATAGATAGGGTATGCTATATGAAGGAAGTTGAGATTATCTAGCAGTGGTGGTAGCAGTGATGGAAAAGGAAGTTCTGTCTGCGCAAAATTTTTTATTTTCTTTTTGGTAATTTTCGCTGGTTCTCTTTTTACAGCTGTGTTGCCCACTTTGGGGGGATTTCTGTTCTCTTCGAGGAATTTTTGGAAAATTTGCCAAAATTCAAAAAATAAGAAAAGGACAGCGAAAACAAAAAAAGGCGACTTTTTACTGGCTGATTTCATTTCATGTCTTTCTATGTGTTACATCCATACATCTTCTTTGATGGGCATATACCTAAATATCTAGATATGTAGGTAGGGATACATATCTCTTCTCTCTTTTACAACATCATCAATCCAAGCCAATCATCTGCATGCTCAACTTGTTCAACATGACATCCTTTCAAACTACCTGTGGAATTGCTGCTACATCCTCGTTGCGTATCAACCCACTGGAATAATTTATCTCCATGGCTGAAAATGTAAATCGTAAGCAAATGTACACATACAGATACCCGATGAAAACGTTCTTCATCAACATTGATACACCTCCTTTGTCCACCCCAGAAACTACTACTAGAGTCTATGGAATCTCGTAATTGAATCTGTTCACAATAATTTTTCATTTCTCCGCCCAGATCGGCGTGAAAATCACTGCTAGAGAATTTGGATTTCGCAAATTCATGACAACTGCAGTGCCAAAAGGTCAAATCAACCAGATAGCCGTTTCCTGGACTGGAAAGTGGACTAATTGAATACATACCTTTCTTTTCTTTGATATATGGCTTGACTATCCAAATCTCATGTTCTTTCCCAGTAAAATTATCTATAAACTTCGTAATCAATCCATCGGGTACTGACGTATTGTTGTCATTCATTTTATTTTTACAATAACCCCTCCATGCAACTCTATGGAGTTCTATCAAATCAAGGGAAACCTGAAAAACACCGGGAAGTAGATAATGCAACGATACGAGAATATCACTCACTGTTGTCGGTGCAGCATCAAGTTCAATATTGAACAATTCTTGGAAGAGTAAACTTATTTCACAATCCATCACTGACAAACAGAAATCAACATGTCTGAAATCCAGCACAGGGCTTAATAACGAATTAACTGGTAGAGACAGAGAGCTTAATTTGGTCAATTATTTTACGCGTTTAACCTCATCGCGTTGACTCCCAAGTTATACTGTAAATCACGTGATATAGCTACCCTCCAGTCGCGTCTCCTTAATTTATTCAATTTTTTTTCACTTGCGCCCGAGTGTTCACGCTCTACTTTCCCACCACTTGTTCAATTTACTCTTTTTCATTTACTTGTAACTTCAAGTTTACTGTCCCAAAATATCTTCAAAATTAGTTTTGGCGTGTTTTCAGGGAAATAGAATATGGCTAGTGTTATAATTGATACCGCAGCGTTTAACAAGCGCGTCAAGACATTACAGCAGTCCCTTGCCGACAAGAGTAGCATTTTCAATGGTATTGATGCTGCTTTTATTCTAATTGGTAAAGTGGACGACGAAAATCCGTTCAGAAAAAGTTCAGTTTTACATGTAGGTTTTTTCTTTTTTCCAAAGATATGTTGTTCTAGGTTAATGCTAACGAATTCTTATAGACTTGGCTATTAGGATATGAATTTCCTTCAACTGCTCTTTTGATAACTAAAGACAAATTGATTTTTGTCACTAGTGCTGGTAAAGGTATGTTTATATTTTACTTTTACACATAATTCCTGTATCTCTAGGATATTTTGCTAACATTTAATTAGCCAAACACTTAAAACCATTGGAATCTACCTCAGTCATTGTATGGATAAGAACCAAGGATCCTGAACATAATAAAAAGCTTTTTAAGGATTTGATTGAAAAAATGAAAGAAGCTGGTCCTAATTTGGGTGTGATTCAAAAGGACAAGTATGAAGGTCCTGTTACTGCGGAATGGGATGAGTTGTTCAGTCCTGTTGCTTCTCAATTTACTCAAGTTGATATTGCTCCGGCGTTAGCTCAGTTGATGCAAGTAAAAGACTCTACAGAACAAGAGGCAATTAAAGATGCCGCAAAGGCAACTTCAGGTATAATGACAAATTATGTTTCTAAGGAAATCTTCAACATCGTGAACGATGAGCGCAAAATTACTCACACAAGACTCTCTCAAAATGTAGAGGCGAAACTTGACGATAATGACTTTTTAAAGTCGCTTAAATTTGGACCTGGCTTTGATCCTATGCAATTGGATTGGTGTTATACTCCTGTTTTTGAATCTGGTGGTGTGTATGATTTGAAACCTTCGGCGGCTTCTAATGATCAGAATATGCATAGTGGGACTATAATTTCATTCTTAGGATTGAGATATAAATCCTACTGTTCCAATATCGGAAGAACTTTTTTTATTGACCCCACAAAAACACAGGAGCAGAATTACTCTTTCTTACTAGCCTTACAGAAAAAAGTTCTTGAATCTATCACAGATGGTGCCGTGGCAAAAGACATTTATCAGACTGCTGTAGAATTTATAGAGGCTAGAAATCCTTCGTTATTGCCACATTTTTTGAAAAATGTTGGATGGGGTATTGGTATTGATTTTAGAGATAATACTCTATTGCTTAATTCTAAAAACACTGCCAAAATAAGTGCTGGAAATGTGCTGTGTGTCTCAATTGGATTCCAGGATATTTCTAATTCTGAAGCAAAGGATAAAAAAAATTCAATCTACAGTATTCTTTTGTCTGATACTGTTCTTGTTACTTCTGGTGCTCCTACTTTATGGACCAATTCACCAATTAATCGTTCTGCAATTGCATTTTATTTTGAAGATGAAGAGGAGGAGAAAAAACCTGTTAAAAAGGAAAAGAACCCTCAGTCAGTTATCTTAAAAAGTAAACTTCGTGGTGAGGCTCGAAATCAAGATGAAGATTCAGAAGTTAAAAGAAAGCTCCATCAGAAAGATCTTCATGCTAAGCTTCAAAAACTTGGCCAAGAAAAGTATGCTGACGAAAATACGGATTCTGGAACTAAGCAGGTAGCAGTTTTCAAAAGATTCGAATCTTATAAAAGAGACACGCAATTACCAAAGAATACTAGGGAACTGAAGATTATAGTTGATAGCAAGAATCAAACAATAATTTTGCCAATCAATGGTAGACCAGTTCCTTTCCACATCTCTGCTTATAAGAATGGAAGTAAGACCGAAGAAGGTGATTACATCTACCTTAGATTGAATTTTAATTCGCCTGGTCAAGGTGTTAATAAGAAAGATGATATGCCTTTTGAAGATATCAATGCCCAATTTGTGCGAAGTATTACTTTCCGAAGTAGAGAAGTAGAAAGGATGTCTGAGGTCTTTAAGAAGATAACCGATTTAAAGAAAGAAGCTCAAAAGAGGGAGTCCGAGAAGAAGGAACTTGAGGATGTTGTTGAACAAGGAAAACTTATTGAGATGAAGAATAGAAGGCCTTTGCGTCTGGACTCAATTTTTGTCAGACCTGCTCCTGAAGGTAAGAGAGTTGCAGGATCTCTTGAAATTCATCAAAATGGTTTGAAATATCAATCTCCAATTAGATCTGATCACAACATTGAAGTTCTTTTCAATAACATCAAACACTTGTTTTTCCATCCTTGTGATAACGAATTGATTGTTTTGATTCATTGTCACCTCAAAAACCCTATTATGGTTGGAAAGAAGAAAACCAAAGACATTCAATTTTATAGAGAAGCTACTGATTTGGCTTTCGATGAAACCGGAAATCGTCGTCGCAGATATAAGTATGGCGATGAAGATGAACTGGAACAAGAGCAAATGGAACGTCAAAGACGTTCAGCTTTAAACAAGGAATTCAAAGCATTTGCTGAGAAAATATCTGATGCTAGTAATGGTAGAATAGATGTTGATATACCTTTCAGAGAGCTTGGTTTTACTGGTGTTCCATTCCGCTCAGATGTTCTTTGTCAACCTACTACAGATTGTTTAATTCAACTTGTGGACCCTCCTTTCCTTGTTGTTACATTGCAAGAAATTGAAGTTGTCCATCTTGAACGTATTCAGTTTGGTCTTCGTCAATTTGACATGGTTATTATTTACAAGGACTTTAACAAACCAGTTACACATATCAATTCAATTCCTGTAACTCAACTTGATAGTGTGAAGGACTGGTTAAATGAAATGGATCTTCCATATTACGAAGGTCCTCTAAACCTGAACTGGCCTATGATTATGAAGACAGTTACAAAGGATCCTCACGATTTCTTCTTTGAACAAGGTGGCTGGTCATTCCTTGATATGGATAGTGATGCTAGTGGAGATGAAGAGTCAGAAGAAGAATCAGAATTTCAAGCTTCTGATGATGACCCTTCAGATATTGAGAGTTCTGATTATTCTGAGGCTGGTAGCGAAGATTTTTCTGATGAATCAGCGTCTGCTTCTGAAGAAGAATCTGGGGAAGATTGGGATGAACTTGATGCTAAAGCCGAGCGACAGGATAAGAGAGGAAATCAAAGTAGAGTCCCTGATGCCAGGAAGAGAAAGCGTTAAATTTCTTGTATATTTTTGCGGATATGCCTATATTTGAAATATTATCATGTAAATTTATTTCTTAATTTTTCCCATATTCACATATATCTTTGAATGGTTCCAAAACAATATTTGAACCTTTTATATTACCCGTTATTATTAGTAGAGGTGCTGTAGTATGTTTTTATTTATTTTTTTTTTACTTATTTTATTTTACTTATTTTATTTTATTTATTTTTTTTTTTTTTTTTTTTTTTTTTTTTTTTTTTTTTTTTTTTTTTTTTTT
>JAJMJJ010000076.1:0-16270 GCA_030568955.1 Geotrichum siamense (nom. inval.) | reverse complement strand
CCAAATTAGGGATCATTGGGACTCTTAAATTTGCAGTTTTATTTTGAATAGTGGCATTGACAAGGGATCCAATCCATCCAGTAGCAACGCCCAATAAGATTTCAAGACCAAAGAATTGAGCCTCGCGATCTGGAGGCAGAAGGGCACTGTAGAGAGTTCGGGATAGAGATCGTTGAGCACTGCAGGAAGAGATGTAGAGAACTTCAAATATCCAGAATTCAGAGCGGTGTTTGTAACCTATGGGGATGTGGTTGTTGATACCGAGACAACCCCATAAAATCGTAAAGATGGAGAAGGAGAGGAATATGTAAGACCAGGTTTTGAGTTTGAGCGGGAAGTAACTGAATCCAAACATCCAGAGAAGAGAGCCTAATGAAGCGGCCAGAGGTGTAATAAAACTGTAGATGGTATATTCTTTGTCAGAAGAACCTATTCCTAATTCCGTACGAAAAAGCAATACAAACACAGAGAGATAATTGGTATAAGAGACATTCCAAATAACCCATCCAATACATAACTTAAAAGCTTCTGGATATTTTTGAATGCTTTTGAGAAGATTGTATAATTGCTTCAATGATAACCATAAGAGATTTTTTGTCCCTTCAGGAATTTTTTTGCCCTTACTAGAAGGGAAAATAAAAATGCTAAAAATCCCCGCGACAACAGTGATACAACCAGCTACAGTTATAGCAAGTAAGAAATCATGATATCCATATTCAACTGGTGTACCTCTGGTGTATGAAATGATTACACCAACAAGTAAAGCCGTAATACCACCAATGTTGCTAATGACCAATCCCCAAACACTTACAATAGAACCATTTTGAAGCATTTTCTTTGAAATATCTGCTTGAGAATGTACATTAGAATGATTTTTTGTTCGTGCTCTCATAAAAATGGGAATATAAGCACCTTCCATAATTTCATAAATAGGTGAAATTGAAGTTAGAAGACCGTATAAAGCTGACAAGGTTTTCAAAATACCATATGATATATCAGTAAAACCAGCAAATGGTATAGCCATTGCTCCAAGCAACATAACTGACCCAATCATACATATTTTCTTATAATTCAAATAATCTGCAAACCCTGCAAAACAGATCGCAATGACACCTTCCGCGGCAGTAGCAATAGCTTTGATATAGAGCACATATGAATTGTAATCTATGTAATGTGTACCAAATTTAACAACACACGATCCTCCTTGAGGAAAACACGGTTTATTTGTTCCTGGCTGAACTCCTAAAGTATGTGCCAACGATTGAATAGCAGCAGGAACATAAGCTCTTGTCATAGCACTTACTGGACCTGTTGAATAACAAATCAACAACCAAACCAAGAATGCCTTTTTCTTGCTGAACACTTGTTCACTTGTCGAACCACTTATATCTAATTCTCCTATCTCTGAATTAGTACTTTCATTCACTGAAATAGTTTCTTCAATTCTTTCATCATCTCTCTCGAAATTAATTTTATTTTTTACATTCATTTTTTTTAAATAAAAATTATCCTCGACACGATATTATCAAATAAAAAAAAATAATAAAAAAAATAAAAAAAAAACTATTTTATATTTTTTTTTCCTAATGTACAGCCAAAACTTTTATTTATTTGTTTACAAGAAAATGTAATTTACAAATATATTAATTTCTGCCGAAGTGCTTTTTTATTATTATTAAACATTCCTCGTAGAAGACCCACAACATATTGCTCACAAAAACTAAAAAAAAAAAAAAAAAAAGAAAGAAAAAAATTAAGACCATACGCATAAAAGGTTTTATAAAGAATCCATTTTATCTTTGTCTAAATAAATAAATAAAATAATACTGCCATACCAATTTAGATAAAACTTTTTTGTACTCTTGCAATATAAATTTTTGGATTTATTTTACAGGTTAGAAATAATTGATTCTAAGATATCTATTAATGAAAGAAATGAAAAATGTGACTTTAAAAGCCTGCATCAGGCAAATTTAACACAGTCTTGTTTAATACAATGTTTTATTTTGTGATTATTTTATTTTTACTTTAGTATTCATTTTTATATTTACTTAGGATATTTTATATAAGACGTTAACAAGATTTATTGTTACTACTAGATGACACTTAATGAATGCTTTTAACAGAGAAAATGGGAATAAGTGGTAAAAATATCACCAATCTTCTGGACTTATTTATCTTTTACGTAGACTTGTGGTTAAAAAAGATGTGATCAGTAATATATAAATGCATAACGTCTTAAATATTGCGTTACACAAATGTTCAGTTTGAGGTCCTATTCAAACTTACCTGAATCTAAGTTTTCACGATATTACATGAGGCCCTAATAAATTTATTAGCTAGTTTACTAAGGACATTTTCATAAAAAAGATGTTTTTAATATTATTAGAAACCTTGAAATATAACTCTTATTATAAATTTTATACTATAGTGATATTTGAAATAAGGGCCTATATGTTATAAAACTTTAAATATGCCAATACATATGCTTATTAGTTCAAAATTAAAGTTTTTGTCAAATGAATTTTTATTATCTATTTTTCAAGTTTTTGTTATGTATATATATATGGTCACAAAACTTTCAATTATTTCAAGATTCAGAAGACAGAGATAAACTTTTTTTTGTGAAATTTAGAACTATTGATAAATTTCATAATTCCGAAATAGTGCGTATCACCATATGGTAAAGTGCGGGTAATAATCTGATTCACGGCATAGCACAATCCACATGAAACAAATAAGAATAAAGCAAATTTCTCTTGAACCAGTAACCAAATGTGAAGATGTTGAGAGTTATCAAGATTAGGGTGAGCCCTGATGTTGCAAAGTATGTAGCCATCGCTAGAATGCAGAAAATTATTGAACGTAAGTTCATCAGTAGGAACAGGTAAAAAGATGAGCACTGCAAACACATAACCACTGGGAGACCTGGTAATAAAGAACTTGGACTTAGCCTTAAATCTGACGTCCAAATTCTTCCTAATAATTAAAGACCTGTGAACTTCTAGTTTGACGTGAGCTTCACACTTATGATAAATATTTTGAATGTGGGCAATAAAATTTGGAATGAGATCGTTGACTGTCTGGGATAATCATTCTGGTGGTTGTTCGGGAGCTCAATTTCATAAATCTTATAATGAAAAATCCTACGTTACAAGATCAGGAGATATACATCATGTAACATGGTAAAAGTGACCAAGGGTGCGCCCAAGTAGAGCTGACTGTGAAGTGCGTACAGATACCCCTCGTTATTTAATGCACCCCTCCTAAACCACTCCGGATTCCGACCACAATCCCAATCTTTAATTTTACCCTAACAAACATTTATTACCTACATATATATGTACCAATTAAAAGCTTAGAAGCCGTATTTTACATAAATATATATAACTTCCCAAGTTAATAAGGTATTCTTGCCCCTTTAACAGCTACAATATCCTGAATAAGTTTTGGAATTGAACTAAGACACGCTTCAAAATTGCAGTCAGGAATAGTCTTCCATTCATGAATTATAAAATTTTCTGGCTTTTCCCGGTCAGTTTTATTCATCAAAAAAGTTTTTTTCTTGTGGTTCTTGTAAATTTTTGTTTCAGAATTGCCCATATGTTTTCTGTAGGATATAAATCAGGAGAATAGGCTGGCCGGTAAAGTGTGTCAATTTCTTTCTCATCGAACCATTCTTTGACCAATTTCCTTGTATTTATAGGGGCAATGTCTTGCATAAATATCAGACCTGATTTTCAAATGTCAAGCGGTTTGGCCTACAGAACCTTGAGATATGACAATGAAGTGTACCCATCATTCTTGGACTGGGTATCTCGTTCAAGAATGTGTAGTTTTGATCAAACAATTTTGCCATTAACTCAGCAAAAAGCACTCTATACCATTATAGTAAGCCCCTTTCTCACATGGTCCATTTGTACATAGTCTGGATGATGTTTGAATTTTTTATCCCGAAAACAAATTTCGCGTCTTTTTCCATCGCTACGATCAATTAAAGTCTCATAACTCTAGATGATACTGTCCAAAAAAAAAATGAGTTTTAATCATATATTTTTTGCAACATACAAATCTTTTGATTGTTAAATCTGCTTTTAATATCGGGGCCTTCACAGCTTCCCAGAGTGCTATGTTATTCTTCCTTAAGCATTTACGCGTTGTTTCTCGTGCCATTCCAATACGTACATTTTCAGAAATTTCTGAGCAATTAGTTGTTTTCTGTTTTTTTTTTTTTTTTAAAGTAATTCTACATAAATTGCAATCCGAATAAACTGTTAGCCAACCTAGAGATCTTTCCGGCATTTCTATCTGGAAAGATTTGGATTTTCTTGAATAATTGGAAATTGTTGAATGGCTAATTTTAAGAATTTCTGAAATATGATTATATGAAAGGTTTATTGCGCAACAACCATCAATCTATGCTTTCTGATAATCCGTCAGTCATTTCCACATAGACAAATTGACAATATTACCCTGGAATTTACTCAATAGAGTTCGGTTTTGTGGCAGTTTAACTTGTTGGAAAAAAGAGTATGTTTGGAGGTGTTGGGGAAAGGGGAATTTTTTGGAATGCCATACGTTAAATAACGAGGGATGGGTGTACATACAAAAAAAAAACATAAAACATAAGATTTATAACATGTAACATTATTTATATTTTTAAAGTTTGTCATGTGACTTTGGAGAGATCTCTCAATTGTGATCTTTTCCCTACTCCCACCAGCGCACTTGTTTCCGCTATCACCATTTTTTTTTTTCACGAGAATATAAACGCCACATTTGTTCGATCATGCAAGCTATTTCAAGCAAATATTCATATCAATCTACACTTGAAAATGATATTGAGGTTCCTGAGGAACTTCAATCGTCACTTGTTCCCAATTTGACCATGCCTCCAATCAGTCAAGTAAGTCAGTCTATTAATGAAATAAGTTTTCATGTGGTTTTGAATGGCTAGTATTAACAATTATTTTCTTTGGTATTTGGTTTAGCCTTCTGCGTTTCTTAGAGCTCATACAGATGATTTTGCTAATCAGGATGCTAAAATTAAAATTGCACACGGTACAACTACACTTGCGTTTAGATTTCAAGGTGGTATTGTAGTGGCGGTAGATTCTCGTGCTACTGCAGGAAATTGGATTGCGTCACAGACAGTTAAGAAGGTGATTGAGATCAATCCTTTCTTATTGGGTACAATGGCAGGTGGTGCAGCAGACTGTCAGTTCTGGGAAACTTGGTTAGGATCGCAGTGCAGATTGCATGAATTGAGAGAAAAAAAGAGAATTAGTGTAGCTGCTGCTTCTAAGATTCTAGCAAACGTATGTTATTGTCGAATTATTGAATTTTTATTTTATGTTGACTAACTCGAAAATTGTCCTAGTTGACTTATGAATACAAGGGAATGGGATTGTCTATGGGTACTATGATTTGTGGTTATACTAAACGTGAAGGACCTACTATTTATTATGTTGACTCTGATGGAACTCGACTTAAGGGTGACCTGTTTTGTGTTGGATCTGGTCAAACTTTTGCCTATGGTGTATTGGATTCTCGTTACCATTACGATCTTTCTGTTGAAGAAGCTTTAGAATTGGGTAAACGTAGTATTTTAGCAGCTACACACAGAGATGCTTACTCTGGTGGTAGCATTAACTTATATCATGTCACCGAAAGCGGTTGGATTTACCACGGTAACTATGATGTGAACACAGAATTCTGGGCTGCTAAAGAGAAGGAACAGTCATTTAATAATGTTAAAATGGGGTTGTAATGAATATTGATTTCTATATACACTCAGATCAATAAAGATTAAATAATATCTATTTTAAAAATACTCGATCATGATATCTCTTTTATTCATTAATAGGTAGACCGATTAATTTAACTTCGGCATTTTAGAAACAGGTTGTTCAGCAGGAGGAGAATTCATTTCTCTCTTTCCACTCTGGTTAAGCATACGGGAAATATTTTCCGGTATTTCGAGACCCAATTTTTTTGCATGAGTTTGCAATTGTAAAAGAGCCGATCTGATTGATGGATTAGGATTATTGATCTTAGATGCTTTTTGTAACATATCCATAATGAGATCTTTTTTAGACTTGTCAGGTTGTTGTTGAGTTGTAGTTGTGGAATTTTTTGATCCTGAAGATTCTAATGTGGTTGGTGGTGGAATTGATGAAGGTCCAGGAGTAGGAGGTTTAGATTGGGAATTAGTGGAAGGAACAGGAGAAGGAGTAGCTGATACTGTCGTTGATGAGGACGAGCGTGATACTACAGTTGGTGGTTGAGGTGCAGGGCTTGGTTTAGAATTATATGAAGAGGTAGGAACTGCAGCTTGTGAAGAAGGGCTAGACCGAGGGATTGATGCTGGAATTGTAGCTGGTGATGGGGATTTTTGAATAGGTAGACCAACAGATATGGGCGACTTTCTAACGTCTTCCTGTTTTGGTGGTCGGGGAACAGATGATATAGCTACTTCTTGTTTCAACATAGGTGTTGATGCTTTATCTGATGACGGTATAGGTGCTGGAGAAGAAGAAGAAGAAGAAGTTGTCTTATTAAAGGTCATTGGGGCATTTGTCACAGAAAATGATTGCATAGGGGACGACTTTACGGAAGGCTTTGAGCTGGACATAACAGAAGTATCTGGTATTGACTTTTCCTGGGATTCATGGTGTGTCGTTTCTTTTTTGAATGATGGTTCTGTAGTTGGTGTATTTTGGCGAGTATTATTGGATGAACCTGATGTCCGTACTGACTGAGGTTGCTGTGATATATTTGAATGGACTGGTCTTTGATTATTAAGACTTTTGTGAGATACTGTGAATGAAGAAGATGTATTGATAGAGTCAGTTACTGGCAACATAGGAATGTTGTTGATGAAGTTTGACAAATGTGGTGTAAGACCATTAAGACTGGATGGTGAAGAAATCGCTGCTGGGATATTGATTTTCTTATTAAGAGCAGTAGGAGGAATGGAGTGAATTGAAGGGGTTGCTGTTTTTGTTGTTGTTGTTGTCATAGGCTTATCGATTGGAGGTTTCGTAGTAGTTGATGTGATGTTATTTTTAATATTTACAGATCCAGCAGGCTTTGGCGGTGGTGTTGTATTAGATGAAGATGGTTCAGATGATCTTGCCTTTTTCTTTTCAACAGCAGACAGCAATACATTAATAATAGAAGACTGTGTCTTTTTGTTGTTCAGAAGATTTAGGATCGTTTGATTGCTCATTTTCAATTGCCCAATAGCATTTTCAACTACTTTTCTGAGAAAGGTGACATTTGTATTTGCTCCTAATTTATTTTCGAGGAGCTTAAAGATACGATCGATAACTTCTTCCTTACCAGGTTTAGCATCGGAAACTGTTGAAGGTTTTGGAGTTGTTGTGGAGACACTTTTTTTAGATACTGCTGATAGTACTTGACTTGGTGTAGAGGGTGATGATTTAGGGGGGCTTGAAGAACTTTTCTTCTCTTGTTCATCCTTTTTAACGACTGTATTTGAAGACTGTCGAGTATTTTTGTTTTCCAAACTTGGAGCGGAAATTACACCAGTTTTATTGACAACTGAAATATTCGAGGATGAAGAATGTTGAGGGATATGAGGTGTGGACGCAGGAATTGGAATCGACATCTGCACAGGTAATGAAACCGGAGAAGCTATATTCGACGTGCTAACTGGAAGAGTAGGCAATTGTAACGCTAGAGGAACTTGAGGTTGTGAAACTTCAACTGTAGCAGAGACCACTGTGTCCATTGCTACGCCAGTGGTTGGAAATGTTGACGAAGAAGCTGGAGCATTTTTCTTCTGTTCATATTCTTCATCGATTCCCCACAACCAACCTTTTCCTTCCTTTTTAATTTTTTTGAAAAGTTTAGAAGAACTTAAATTATGCCGCACCGAATTCTGCCATCCATTGGAGCAATATTTGTAGTAAGGGTATAAAAGTTGAATAGTTTTGTAAATTTCGGATAGACTGATGCCTTTTTTGTTGTGATACTTAAGCGCGTTGAGAATGAGATTTGAATAAGAATAATGAGGTTTCTCTCTATATTCTAAAGGAATTTCTTCATTTGGAAGGACAAAGGTAAAGAATATATTTGAAATCTGAATTTTTGTTTTGTTCTTTAGCGGAATGGTTGTATTATTTTCAATAAATTTGTCATTGATAAACGCGCCGTTTCTTCCAATGATGTTGATTTCAAATCTCTGTGTTCCAAAATTATAAAAGATCTTTGCATGTTTTCTCGAAATACTTTTATTGGCATCTCCCAAATCTATATCAATATTATTCTCATGCGTAGCTTTCCTTCCAATCGTGATCTGCAGTGTTTGCAAATAGAATGTGAACGATTCGAAATCAAGTCTCGCGTAAGCAGAAATACGTTTTTCCTTCTGTTCACTATTCTCCAATGTCTGCTGAGAATCACTTTGTGCTGGTTGCACAGTACTTTCTGCCGTCACTATAGTAGTAGGCGCTGGAGTAGGATCCTCGTTCATAATGGGGGGTTTGAATACGCTGCTAAATTGATATTCTATGCGGAGAGAGAGAGTATAGTAAAAAGTAAGTTTTTTTGGGTTGTTCCAAAACGAAAAAAAAAAAATGAAATTTGACTTTATTATTTCCTTTTTTGGTATTTACCCTTTTCAGGTGAAGTTGAACAACAAACAGTTTGAAATTACAGATTTGCTGAAGAACATAAGCAGTGTCTACATATGTGAACATATATATTGCATTGAAATAGACAAAAATAGAAGAGTTTCATAATGTTTTCGTATGTGAAATGAATCTCCGTTGAAAATTACTTGTTTTATCTTCTTGCTGCGCTAAGAAATGGGAAAATTAACATTTTTGAGTAAAACTTCATTCTTTCTACAAACAATGATTCCCCTAGTTACATAAATACCTACATAGTTATCATTGCCATTAAATTTCATTTTATTTGCAATGTGTCCAACTTAATACATTGGTTTAGGCTTATATGAACACATACTCCACAGCATCAATTTTATTGGTGCTATCACATCACATTCATGTTTCACATAATAAAATTAACTGTTTATATGACGGTACTTGAGGTTGTTTGTGATGAAAAAAAAAAAAAAAAATACAATTCTCTACCATGCAGACCTTGAAATATAGATAGATACGTTGGCAGTGTCATTTAATAGCATCATCAAAATAAAAGTTCAATGAAGAATTAAAACGCTTATAACATTGTTAATGTTGTTATTCTTGAATTGCCATTTTGGGGTTTTCTGCAGAGAGAACTCCATTCTAACCCACTGAAAATCTGTCACCTTGTAAATTGCTGTAATGATCATATTTCTTTAGAAACTCTACGAAAACGAACAAAACTAAAAGAAGTTTCTTGCTAATTTAAACTACTTTTTGCCATAGTCTTTTCAGAAGTATTTTGTTTTATTTACAACCTATATTTGTACCCTTACCATGAGTCACCATATCAATACACCTTCACAGAATATTACCCCTCCTGATTCACTCAAGTCTTCACCACCTTCTCCAAAGCCATCTCATTATATTCCTGCTTTCTCTTCAATAAGTACAATAAGATCACCAACAGATGAATACTTGGAACGTCGTCATCAGCGGTATCTTCGTAAGAAATCGGCGGGTGTTGAACAACCAAATCATCCAATTCGAAGGAAACATACCAATTTGAGACATGTAGTTGAAGTTCAAAAGGAAAGAATAGATAAGCAAGACAAAAAGATTAAAAAACTAGAAGAACAAGTTGAGTCATTACTGGTTATAGTCAGCAATTTAGTCAAGCAGATTGAAGAAGATTATAGCATGGGATATATTAACGACACATCTGTTAACTAAAAAGGTTTCTGCACAGCTAATAGTTATGATTAAGGTAGGGAAGCAGAACAATTTTATTCTTCTAAGCTTTATTTTGGAATTATTTTGCTACATAACCATTACCCAGAATCTTTTTGGTAAGATATAAATAAAAGTTTTACTTTCGCATCGCTAAATTCTCTCATTTTTATCAGAGGAAAAGGAAAAATATAATTAGTTTGAAATAATCTCTATAGCTTTATATTTGTTAATCTATTTAATTATTCACAAAAAAGAAACCCATATTTTAAAAAAGCAGAAAAGAAAAATTAATATAACCATCCAATCATAAATGTTGATTGAGAATCGTCATCTGCAAACACGGAATCGAACTTCTCAAATTCCAATGCAGGGGCTCTTTTAAGCTTTCTTGTTTGTTCTGCTGCCATCAATGAATTATAGGACATGTCTAAGAAGTCTTCAAGAATATATTGAGGTTTTCTGAATTGTTCAGACATGATTCTGGCAAGTGTAGCAACGTTGGGGTGGTAATGTGATTGAAGTGATTCAAGTTCCCATAATGACGATTCCAGAGCATTTGTTAACATAGGATCTAATTGATCATTGTCGTAAGGATCCTTAAACTTCAAGATATCATCTTCTTCTGGTCCTTTATAATCAGGCCTATGAATAAGACACATACACGTAGGATGTCTCTTAAGTTGATTATAAATAAACGGCACAATTGCAACAATCGCTGAAGGAGGAGCAAATAATGCCAGTCGAGAAAGACGTTTGATAAAACTAGCGACAACTGCTACTGAAATATGTGTACTGGAAAGGAAAAGATCAAGGAGACGTAAAAAACGAGAACGATATTTGACATGTAGAATAGATGCATCCAAGAGTTTGTATAGTTGTGTGAAAAATTTGGGGTAATCGAGGTTGTAATTTTGTACGAGAAAGAATAAACTATTAAGGGCAAGAAGAGCGACCGAACCACCAGAATTATAAGCTTCTGACAAAAAGTCCATCAAATACTGGGGTTGAGATAAGTTAGGGATAACACTAGTATGGAGTACTTCGAGGAATGAACTATATTGATCTGTTGAGATTGGAAGTTGGAATGTCGCCAAAAGAGCTTTTTGATATGCAGATTTATGACTGGTGAGTGACATTGGTGATACAATTTTGTCATGTTTATGTTTCTTAATCTTGACGTTAATGAAAAAGTCGTCCTCCATTTGATCTTCTGATTCGGGGAAATTATCGCCAATAATAACGAGATGATCTAATAGTCGCTCGGCAGCAGTTGATGCATTTGGGGAATTAATAAGACTTGAGTCCTTCAATATATCTGTGATCGCATAGAAATAATAGAATCTAAAATAGTCGTATGACGCAATATAAGAGTCCAAAAATTCTTCTAGTAAAGCTGTAGAATCGGCAGTTGCAAAATATATTGATTCGACAATTTTATTAAGTAGATCGTGAGGAAGGTAGAATGATCCAGGGTTATGACTCTGACTTTCAATTTTAAGTAAACGCATCCCAAGTTGTAACGCCAATAGTTGCAAAGTATCAGATTCACTAGTTTTAATAATGTCACATAGAGTTTCGGTGAAGACAGAATAGCGTTTTGAAAGCCACGATACTACTTCACTTTGAACTTGATCAAGACTGATTGATTGTTTGAGTTGACCCTTTTTCATAAGTTTTCCAAAAACCTTGAACAAAGAAGATAGTAAATCAATTACTAGCTGTTCTTCAGCTTCAGATTTGAGACTTCTTTTGAGCTCATTTTGTAATTTAACGATGTCGTTATAGTTCGATGAAGATTCAAGGATTCCGGCTTCTAAAGTGGCAACATCATTTGGAGTGAGTCGAGAAACTGTATCTTCAACATCACGTTGCTTTTTACTGGAAGACGTAAGTTGAGAAGGAGCAATTTTACGTTTCACCATTGGTATAGAAGTGACAACTTAATGAGTTTAGTAGAGAAGAAAGTTTGATCTGGATGGGAATATGTTTTTGTTATTTAAATTTTTTGACAAACTCCCAATTTCAACGTCTCTCACAGTCCCACAGTCAGCGTGAAAAAATATAAAATGTAGCTGACTAATCAATGCTAGTTCCACAATATACACAAGTACTAGCGTATTATTCAGAACTTGAATATATTTTTTCTCGACGTTGGTTGTCGTTCACAGCGTCAAAAAAAAACTGGTCGAGCCAAATAATTGAAAATTTCCCACAACGCGCTCTGATTGGCCGCTGGATTCCTATCGAAATATTTTCTACACCTCAACACCTTCAAATTTCCTTTCTTTCCCTTTTTCACTCTCCCGCCTAGAATTCCTATTCTACTTCCCTTCTCTTTTCCCTCCCCACACACATAGTTCAAAATGAGTCTTCGTGTTGCTTCTAGATCTTTGGGTATGTTTTTATTTGTTTTTGATGCGGTTATTATGGCCATTTTGATAGTAGCTTGGTGGACTAACTGGTTTGTTTTATAGTCTTTGCCGGCCGCCCTGCTCTCGCTCGTCCTGCCGTCGCCGGAATTCCGTAAGTCAATTCTTTAAACGATCACGTTTATTAGTCAATTAAACAATTTCTAATCATATTTGCATCTATGATAACTGTCTGATTGATTTAACTGACTACACTGCACTTCATTCGATTATCCCCTTTTTCAAATTTCGACATTTTTTTTCATGCACAGATTGATTTCATTCGACAATTCATGTTCAACCATATATTCATTCGACTTCATAAATGAAATATCTATCATCACGCAGTGTAGTCAGTGAATCTTTCTTGATTGTTATTCTTTGCAATTTTTTTTTATTGTAGTTCTCTTGTCCGTGCTTACTCTTCCGAGGACCCTCAAGCCAAGGCTTCATCTATCCTTGCAGCCCTCCCTGGTAGCAACATTGTCTCCAAGACCGGTATTCTCGCCACCACTGCTGCCGCCGGTATCTACACCATTTCTAACGGTATTTACGTTGTTAATGCTGAAACCTGTATTGCTGGTGTTTTCGCTGTCCTTGTTCTTCTTGCTTCCAAGACCGTTGCTCCCGCTTACAAGGATTGGGCCGATACCTACATTAGCAACGTTAAGAGCATCATGAACCAAGCTAGAGCTACCCATACTCAAGCTGTTCAAGAAAGAATCGACACTGTCTCTCAAGTTAAAGATGTTGTTGGTCTTACTCAATCCCTTTTTGCTGTTTCTAAGGAGACCGCCGAGCTTGAAGCCGAAGCTTTTGTCATTAAGCAAAAGACTGAATTCGCTGCTGAGGCTAAGTCTGTTTTGGACTCTTGGGTCAGATATGAGGCTCAAGTCAGAAAGAGAGAACAACAAGCTCTTGCTGAATCCGTTATTGCTAACGTCAACAAGCAACTTGAGGATCCTAAGTTCCAACAAAGGGTTCTTTCTCAAGCTGTCACTGAGGTTGAGGCTCTTTTCTCCAAGGCTTAAGTGTAGTGCTCTCATAAATTCATAATGATCATGTTTATCTAAATTAATATAAACAAATTCAACAAAAAAAAATATGCCTGTGTTTGTAGCTTTTTGAGGAGGATATAATGAATTTTTTTCATTATTGGGGTTGGTATGTTTGTGACACTGAATATGATTGGTGGATGATTCATATAATATTTATGCTTACAATGAGAAAAAAAAAGTTTGTAATCAGAACTATAGAATATTCTTTCAATCATAGAATAAACCAACATAAGTTGTTGCTACAGATATATATATATATATATAATATATGCATATGTATGTATATTTTGTTGTAAATGAATAAACCGTGAATAAGAAATAGAAAATATTTTAATAAATAGATTATGTATAAAAATGCTGAACTGGTAAATACATATTATGTATGTGTGAAATATAATAATTATTTTTTTTTTCTTTTTTTTTTTTTTGATGATCCCCAGGATACTTAATCAGTTCTCTTTTCAAGCAATAGATCTCCGATAGGTACTGAGACAAGACCAGATTCAGTTGAGAATACAGATTGACCTCTCAAGATAGTTTCTTTGACTAAACCATTTAATTTACTTCCATTGTAAGGAGTGACTTTGTTTTTGAAAGGAAGGAGTTCTTGGACGACGTCTAAGGAGGAAGAAGGGTCGAAGATACAGAAATCAGCATCTTTGCCGACTGCAATTGAACCTTTTGATTTGAAGAGACCAGTTTGGCGAGCGGTGTTGGCAGATGTCCAGCGGGCAATGTCAACGAATGAAACTTGGGATTTGGAAGGGCTTTCAGCAATGTAGAATCCACGATTTAGGAGGTTTGTCCAGAGAATGGGGAGTCCAAGACCAACGGAAGCGATTCCACCCCAGGCACGGAAGTAGTCACCATTTTCGAGGTCCTTCAAGTGAGGAGTGCATGGAGAATGGTCAGAAACTACACTGTCAATGTCTTGAGCAAGAAGACCTTCCCAAAGTTCGGTGTTGTTGTCTTTTGATCGGATGGGAGGGCAACATTTGAATGGAGTGGCTTTGTCTGGGATTTGTTCAGCAGTAAAGTTGAGGTAGTGGAAACAGGTTTCGACAGTGAGTTTGACACCAGCTGCTTTGGCAGCACGAATCTCAGGGAGTGCTTTTGAGGAACCAAGATGGACAATGTGGAGTGGGACAGTGGGTGCTGTGTAAGAAACATCAATCACAGTTTTGATAGCATTGACTTCCATTTCATCAGGACGTGAGTTCAAGAAAGCTTGATAAGTAGATGGGTGCAAATCAGGAATATCTTCCAAAATACGTGAGAATTTAGCGGTAGGATGGGGGAAATTCTTATCCTTATGTTGAGCTTCAGATTCTTTTTCAGCATGGAACATAACAACAGTTTTTTCTTTTTCCAGAGCCTTAAGTGCTATTTCGATATCAGGAGTTTTGACAGCAGGGAATTCGGGGACACCAGATTCAATCAAGAAACATTTGAATCCTCTAACACCGGCATTCATAAGGGGAACAAGATCAGCTTCATTACCTGGAATAATTCCACCCCAGAAACTGACATCGACCCAACATTGGCCGCGTGCTGACGCAATTTTAGTTTCCAAATTCTTGACATTGGTTGTAGGTGGGATAGCGTTAAGTGGCATGTCGATGACGGTAGTTACTCCACCAGAAGCAGCAGATTTCGTACCAGTTTCAAAACCTTCCCATTCGGTTCTACCTGGCTCATTAAGATGGACATGTGCATCAACTAGACCTGGCAATAAGACAAGATCACCGATATCTTTACGGTTTTCAGGTGCAACACCCATAGCATCCAAAACGCTTTCTGTGTTACCATTAGACGATTCCAAGATCTCAACAATTTTTCCAGTATTCTTCGAATACACAACAGTTGCATTCACAACCCTAGTTTCCAACACAACATTTTTGGAGGTTATCGAAGCTAAAATATTATCCACAGTCATTTTTGATTCTTATTAGAGATTGGATTAAACAGAAATTAGGAGGGAGAAAATAAAAGTTTATAATAGAGTGGAAGAACTTTTCCATATATATATGTTGAAAAGGAAAGGAAATGGTGTAGTGAAAAAGGGGGATTGAAAAATTAATTAAAGTGAGGGAGAGAGGGGGGAATGAAGAGATATTTATAGGTTTGTCGCGGGATTGATATCGAATAAGTAGTCGGATGTGTCCGACGATATCTAAAACTGAAGTAACTTGAGCTGTTTTGATGGTACTCTTATCTCTGAAATCCTCCCATACATCTCAGATCATCACAAATCCCATTTTTCACCACTACTCACTGCAATATCCTAAAGCCTCTACAAGAAAGAAAAGTATGAAAAGTTTTTATCCTGTCACCCCTACGGCCTTCCCCCCCTTTCATTCGCAACTTGCGATGTTAATTACCGTGACTAATTTTTTTTTTTTAATTTTCGTCGCTTACTCGATACAAATCACCAGTGCTTACTCGATACACCTCACACAGCTTACTCGATCACCACCAGAAGTTTGAGATAAAAACCTTTCCCAAAATAAAAATAAAAAATCTAAAAGCCGCGTTATAGCCGCATTGGGTAACTGTATGTATGCATCCCACCGGATTGAACAAGATTCCTATCAGCCGTTATTAACAAAAACAGAAATTCTGATCCGACTGCCGTCGTTGTTATCAATTCTCCATCGTTTAGAAGAATTTTGGAAAATTGTGGTAAAAAGGAAATAACTATGCGAAACGTTGAGATTACCCCATATTTACATGTGGACAGTCCAACAGAAAGATTTATATGTCTCTACATTCGTACATGCACTATTCAGTTTTTCAGTAGTATATTCCATTGTTAACCCAATTATATAGTGTCAACATATTCTCCCAGAAGGATCAAGTTTGCTGGATCATGAGCGCAAACTCCGGTGACAAAATGAAGATTGAAGAAGAGAAAAAAAGCACACTTTACAATTAGCGTGACCATTCTAAAACCACT
>JAJMJJ010000075.1:42971-54438 GCA_030568955.1 Geotrichum siamense (nom. inval.) | reverse complement strand
TTTTATTTTATTTTATTTTATTTTATTTTATTTTATTTTATTTTATTTTATTTTATTTTATTTTATTTTATTTTATTTTATTTTATTTTATTTTATTTTATTTTATTTTATTTTATTTTATTTTATTTTATTTTATTTTATTTTATTTTATTTTATTTTATTTTATTTTATTTTATTTTATTTTATTTTATTTTTTTTTCAAAACAAGCAGTATCATCACATAATTCGAAAAAATAAAAAACGAAACCTTTAAAGTCATTGATAACTTTTTATAGGTACATACATATGTAACTACCAACTGTATTTTACAGTATTGAATACGCGTTTATGTGTTCATATATACCTACCCATAGATACTGATGTCTTTGCTTATTTTATTTTGATTTATCATTTGTCATGTAGACTTTAATCAGATTTCTTACCATTATTATACATGTATATCTGTAACCTCCAATGCCATTACAAACTGTTAAATATTTCAAGATTTTTGATATAAGAACAACGATGCACATAATGCAACAGTCTTCAGTACTACCAAATGTCAATATATGATTATGACTATAATTATAAAAATAATTTTGAGCAGAGGAAAAAGAAGTTTTGAACATGCTGACAGTTAATATTTGTATAAATAAATACAAATCTTGTTTAAATAATAAAAGTTGAGTTAATATCGTAAGAAACTTTTGATATTCTTACCAGTTGGTCATCCTGCAATATTTTGATTCATGCAACAAGATATCGTGCCTGATAATTGAGGTTCTAACTTTGTCAATAAAATTGACAAAACTTTTACCAGGTATTTAAAAATTATTTAAATAGAAATATAGTTAAATTGCAATTATCAATAAAATACATAGAAACTCTATTATATCTGTTTTAAAATATTCTACAAATATTTTAATTTATTTTATATCGAGCAACTTGGAAATCACACCAAAGAGAGATCACAGATTAGCAGTATCATGTGACCAAACAAGATGACAAAAGAAGTCCCAATACGCCTAATATTTACATAACAATTATATAATCAACACAGACCAATAAAAATGTTGCAAATGGCAGTTGATAAATGAGACTAATTTGAGTGGTGATCAGTCAGCCATAGCAAATATCCAGTAAAATTCTTTCCCATTGTTTCTTGCAACACAACACAACTCAACATCACCATCAACATCCCCCCTATTGAACAAGAAGAATTGAACAAACTACATTGTTTTCAATAATCGTTTCAATTAACACCATTTCACTTGAATCTTTATAGAAAATAGCCTGGTGTAGAGAACATTCTTAAAAGGTATGTAAATAGAATTGGACCAATGGAATCACAGGGATTTATTATTTCACACACATAGAAAAAAAATAATATTGGGATCTTACTAACCATAACTTTTTTCCCTCTTCAGCTTCTTTTTTTTTCCTTCCTATACATTTTTTTCCCTTTTTCGCTTCTTTAACTCCATCGACGACAAGACCTGTCAGTCTTTTCCTTTATATATATACACTACACAGCAATGTTGGCTAGAACTCGTCTATTGAACTTACGCTGTCTCTCAAAGGCTAACGCTGCTCGACATTTCTCACAATCGGCCTCTCGCAGTGCGGAAGTCGAACTCACCATCGACGGAAAAAAAGTTTCAATTGAAGCTGGTTCAGCACTTATCCAAGCTTGTGAAAAAGCTGGCGTCACTGTCCCCAGATACTGTTACCATGAAAAACTTGCTATCGCCGGTAACTGTAGAATGTGCTTGGTCGATGTCGAAAGAGCCCCCAAGCCAGTCGCTTCTTGTGCTTTCCCTGTAGGCCCCGGTATGGTCGTTAGAACTGATACCGAAAGAGTTAAAAAGGCTCGTGAAGGTGTCATGGAAATGATGCTTTCTAACCATCCTCTTGACTGTCCCGTTTGTGATCAAGGTGGTGAATGCGATCTTCAAGATCAATCCATGAGATACGGCAGAGATAGAGGCCGTTTCCATGAAATCGCTGGTAAGCGTGCTACTGAAGATAAAGCCATTGGTCCCTTGATTAAGACTTCCATGAACAGATGTATTCACTGTACTCGTTGTGTTCGTTTCGCTAATGATGTTGCTGGTGCTCCTGAATTTGGTACTTCTGGTCGTGGTAACGACATGCAGATTGGTACCTACCTTGAAAGAAACCTCAACTCTGAACTTTCTGGTAATGTTATTGACTTATGTCCTGTCGGTGCCCTTACTTCTAAGCCTTATGCTTTCCATGCTAGACCTTGGGAACTTAAGAAGGTTGAATCTATTGATGTTCTCGATGGTCTTGGATCTAACATCCGTGTTGACTCTCGTGGTGTCGAAGTCATGAGAGTTCTTCCTAGACTTCACGATGACGTCAATGAAGAGTGGATTTCCGATAAAACTAGATTTGCTGTTGATGGTCTTAAGACTCAACGTCTCACTACTCCTTTGATTAAGGTCGGCGACAGCTTCCAAACTGCTACTTGGAATGATGCTCTTCAAGCTATTGCTGATGCTAAGGAACGTCTTAATGTTAAGGGTGATGAATTCAAGGGTATTGCTGGTAATCTTGTAGAAGTTGAATCTTTGGTCGCTTTGAAGGATCTCGCCAACACTCTTGGTTCCGAAAACTTGACCATTGACAACAACACTCTTCCTCCTGCTCACGGTGTTGATATTAGAGCTAACTATCTTTTCAACTCTTCTATTGTCGGCATTGAAGAAGCTGATTGCATTCTCTTGGTTGGTACTAACCCTCGTCATGAAGCTGCTGTTTTGAATGCTAGAATTAGAAAACAATTCCTTCGTTCCGATCTTGAAATTGGTCTTGTTGGTGAACAATTCGACTCTACCTTCTGGGTTGAACACTTGGGTTCCAATGCTTCCGCTCTTTCTACTGCCCTCAAGGGTGAATTCGGTAAGAAGCTTGCTGCTGCTAAGAAACCCTTCATCATTGTTGGTTCTGGTGTTACCGAACACACTGATTCTCAAGCCATCTACAAGACTGTTGGTGACTTCGTTCTTAAACATTCTTCTAACTTCCTTACTTCTGAATGGAATGGTTACAATGTTCTTCAACGTGCTGCTTCTCACTCTGGTGCCTACGATGTCGGTTTTGTTCCTCCTTCTGCTGAAGTTGCCAATGTTGAACCTAAACTTCTTTGGCTTCTTGGTGCTGATGAAGTTAAGGCTTCTGATATCCCCAAGGATGCATTCGTCGTCTATCAAGGACATCACGGTGATGTCGGAGCTCAATATGCCGATGTCATTCTCCCTGGTGCCGCATACACTGAAAAGGCTGGTACTTATGTCAACACTGAAGGACGTGCTCAAGTCACACGTGCATCAGTTGGACCTCCAGGTGTTGCTCGTGAAGATTGGAAGATCATTAGAGCTGCATCTGAATATCTTGGAGCTACTCTTCCTTATGAGGACATTTATGAAGTTAGAGATAGATTGGGAGAAATTGCGCCACACTTACTTCGTCATGATGTAATTGAACCAAGCACTTTTGCTGAAGTTGGACTTAAGACACAAATTGTTGGTTCAAATAAATCAGCTAAAGCATCGGATAAAGATTTGACTAAGGTGATTGAAAACTTCTATTTCACTGATTCTATTTCAAGAAATTCACCTACTATGGCCAAATGTGTTGAAGCATTTATGAAACCTGAAGGAGAAGAACCTAAAGCTGCATATGCTTAAAAGGAAAGAAATGGTAAGAAACAAAAAAGAAGAAGAAATATATTTAGTGGAAGGTTGCATTTATTCTTATAATTATATATAAAATAATGGTAATACATTTGTTTTAACAGTATAAACAATCTAAAATATTGTTATCAACTATTTGGTATGCAGGGATATATTTCATATAAATGCAAAAGATGAGCCAAATTATATTTGTGTAATAAATAATCAAGCGGGTACTACGAAATAACACCTACATGGCTATGAGTTGCTATATATTTCTACATAAATTACATTTCTAAAAACACACAGGTATGACATTTAATATGAACAAGTAACCTAACTACATATAACTAGGTCATGCTGGCATCCTGTGCTTGTGGTTCAGTAATTATTGTAGCCTTCTTCTTTTTCTTCTTCTTCACTTTTTCTTCTTCTCCTCCTGTTTCACTAGTAGTCTTCTTACTTTTCTTCTTCTTTTTCTTTAAAGGTTTAACAACAACAACATCTTGAGGAATAAGGCTTGATGATGCTAGTTGTTTTCGAAGTAAATTGATTTCTTCTGGTGTTTCTTCTGGTGCGTTTAAATCAAAATTGGCAAGGTTGCTGGAGTCTATTCTAAGTGAGTTCTTGATGTTTGATAATGGAGCCGGGGTGTTTGAATTACTGGCAACAGCCATGGCAGCAGCAATGCGTGAGGCATCATCAGATTCAATAACACCTTCTACCATTTCGTCCTTCATAATCGAGACCTTAGCCCGACGTTGACGAAGTGCAGCTGCTGGTGAAAGATCCAATTTTCTTACAGGAATGGTGTCTGTTTCAATAGATGAAGGTAGAGACTCTTCGGCAGTCTGCCTTCCTTTAATTGTTACTTCGGGTGTCATTGATCGTGATATACTAGGTGTACCCACTGTTGAAGGAACTGAAATGTAAAATGGATCGTCCTTTTGACGTTCTAATCTTTCTGCTCGTCGTCGTTCTGATTCTTCACTTTCATTCTTAATCCAAATTCCAGAACCTTTCTTCCATTCTTGCGAAGGTGTGCTCACTACTTCTGGTAATATACCACCACCTCCAAGAACATCCCAATCTTCCTCTGTATCATCATCAGGAATCAATTCAAGTTCATTAATTTGACTATCCAGATCCAAACCTTCAGGAACCGCAATTCTCCATTGAGATCCGGGGGCAACAGGATTTAATTCATAACTATTAAAAAGGGAAGGAACTGCAACTGTCAAAAGTCGTGGAGGCTCAATTGATTCTGTAGGATAATCTTGTAAGGCTTCTTGTACAAGTTTGAATAATTCCAAAAATTCAACTGCTCGTTCTTGAACTTCAAAATTCAAAGATGTCGAAAAGATTTCTAAAAATTCAACTATTTTATCAGTCAAATTGGAGACAACTGACGCCCTATTTTCTGTCCAACCCATCGATAAATTAACAAAATGGGCGTAAATTTTAATTATAGCTTGAATTCCGATAATTGCTATATTTGACATGGCCTGAGTATTTCCTCCATTATCAAGAATAACTCCTGTTGATCCACTTGCGTTGGCTGAAATAAGCGAAATTATTATATAAATTGATTCAACCGGAGACGAAAGATATTGTGAATATTCACCGACAATCCACAGGGCTGCAGGCAGCACCGAAGGCATAGATGAATAACAGTACTGACTTGTCGCAAGATTTGATGATGCAAAAACAGTCGAGTCTCTAACTTCTTTAACACGAACAGATATATCACGTAATTGTTCACCGATTTCACTCCCAACGGTGTCATTTCCATCAGCAAGTTTTACCAGTTCCACTAAAATTTTTGCATACCACTCAAAGTCGGGAAGTCTACTGTACATATCAAATGATGCTAATTCGATGATCTTTCTTATGACAAATGTCTTGTAGGAAATACTAAGAGGTACCTCATCTTCTTGAGGAGTAAGCTGGTTCTTTAGTTCCGTTACAATCTGGATAAATGTATCTTCAGTAACCACAGTTGAAATCATGTCGAGCGCACGAGTTCTAATAGTAATATCACCATCATTAATGCATGAAAAGATAATATCTCTATGACTTTCAGCAAAGTCAGGATGAATAGCAAAAATCTTACTCAATGCGAGTAATCCAACATATTTCAAATTTTGATCTACTCTCGAGGGATCATCAGGATCTCCAAAAAATGGTCTTAATGTTTCAACAAATGTGCCTGCAATATCGTAATCCTCAGGTCCCAACATTCCTCCAGATACAACGCAATTAACAATTTCGTACATGAGAGACTTTGACTTAGTTTCTTCAAGGATTTTCATCACTGGTGGAACAATTTTCTGTTTTAGACGAGGTTCGGTCTGTGCTAATGAAGAGAACAATTTCAAAAGTTTTATCAGCATCCAATTATCGCTTGAAGTAGTAAGAAGATTGTATAACGATGGAGCTAGTTCAATATAGTTCTTAGGGTTATTTTTGGCAAGCTCACAAATGACATTGACTGTTGCTGAAACAACCGAAGGATCTGGGTCTTCAAGCTTTGCTCTAAGCCGAGGGAAAGAAGATCGAAGTGCATCGGGGAACTGAAGAAAGATTTTGTACATTGCAAGAATTGCTTTCTTTCTAACATACGGCTTAGAGTGTGTAATCATTTTGAGAATATCGTCACATAGGTCCTGTGCTAATGATGGTGTAACAATGTTTGCAACAGCTCCAACCGATATTGAAACCTCGATTGGATGAGCTGAATTGATATCTTTCTTTAATAAATTAGTAGCCAACGTTAAAGCATCGGCATCATCTCTAAAACTCTGTACAGCAGCTAAATACCCGACTCTTTTTTGTTGAAACTTCGATGAAGACATGACTTCAATAACATGAAAACTAGCCCATGTCATATCATATCCGTAGAGTTCCAGATACGCAAGTTTCAAAACTGCCATAGTCTTGATTTCCATATCTGGACTCTGTACCTCCTTATGACAATCTGCAATTGAATCCTTTAAAAAAATTTCACGACTGGTTGCATCTTTACATGCTCGAATCCCACGGATCAGATCATGAAGAGTTTTAGTGAAGCTTGAAAAAATTCATTATGTTAACAAAACACTGAAAAAAAAAAAAAATAAGAGTGAAATACAAATGTATCTTAGCATTAGTCAAACTCACATATGTCCAAAAGGATTTAGTCGAGATAGAACATCATCTCTACCAGGAGATGCCATAGTGGATTCAATAATTGAGAGTAGGTGGTGTCAGAAAGGGAAGTTAACTTTTTGAATACAACTCTCAGATAAAAAAAAACAAAAAGGAGGAGAACCAGGTGGCAGCATATAAAATAAGTTCTAGAGGAGAAACCAAACCCAATATTTAAAACACCATTCTCTCTATATAAAATTGTATCTTCCTACCCTTGTCCTAGTTAAATCAGCACCCCGTTGATTAACAACTATCATTGTTGTGGATGTAACAATTATGTCTGCTAACAATCGAGGAATTAGCGTGAATCCAAAGTCTTTTGCTGTTTCAACTGAAAATAGCCAATCAATTATCGAGGCCGACGAAGATGATGAAACTAGTTCCCTTTCATCTTACGCTGGGTCTGCAGAATCGTACCACGAAGAAGAGTTTTCACTAATCGACTTCTTGACCGAAACATTAACAGCATCTATGGATCCTAGTAAACTTGATCGTGTTATTGTCATACAAGCACAAACATCTGGGATTATTAACGCTAAATCAAAAGAGATTCAACAGTTACAAGAAGAAGCTATAAAAAAACTTACTCAACTACGGGTTAAATTTTCACAAGGTCTAAAAAGAGCAAAACAAGTTTCAAAGGACTTGGAATGGGCTCATCGCCACACGCAAGCATTAATAAAGAAGGTCAGGGTAGATTATCCTGTTGAGTTCATAAAGGCAGAAGAAATTATCAAAGGGGATTTCGAGTCATCATGACTTTATCTACTTTCCAAATCTCGAGTCATCATGACTTTATCTACTTTCCAAATTTCCAAACCAATTATTTTAAATTTGTTACCAAAATGGCATAACTTTTTGTTTTCGAAGATTTCTGTTGCATAACTTTCTCCGTTAATGAGATCACTGTTGATGTACAACCCTGTTTTAAAATCACGAAGTCCCATTTGCATGTATGTACTAGTGCCTTGAAATATGTAGGGGAATTCACTGGCTAATCGATACACTTCAATTTTATTGTTGTATGGTATTACTTGGGCCCTTTCTTTGTCTTCTCCCTGTTCCGTCGTGTCTTCAGATATTGTTGTGTTTTCCAATCTCCAAAGAAAACTTGTCTCATCTCCTATAAATAATGTTGAGATTCTTGGCCGTGTATTCAAATATCCTCCAAAGATACAATGATGTGAATCTTTGATTACTATGAAATGCCCGTAATCCTTTTTTTTGTTACTTGGTTCTGAGAAAGCTTGAGATCTTCTGTAAATTGTATTTATGGAAGAACCATGTGCTGATAATGAATATACCAAGTTCCAATAAGGGTATGATCGATATCTATCAGGTAAATACTTTCGAAGTGCTTTTGCTAACTCATTATCCATAACTCTTACTCCCATGTCAGGCTCACTAACTAGAATTACTGGTTCTAGTGGAGGTATTGGTGTTGAATTTGGTACAGAATTTGGGGCAGGTGATGGTGCTGAATCAATGCTTTGTTCCTGCTGAGATCTTTTAAAAAGTCGTTTTATTTTTTTTTTCCATTTTTGATGTGGAATCTCATCATCTACATCATCCTTTCTTAAGTGAAAAGTTGATGCTATTCTAGGTATGATTTTCATTTTGAATATGGGGAAAATTTCGAATTAACTTTTAATATATTTTACCCTTCTGGATAATAATCTTATAATATAGAAACTAGCAGTTCAAATATTAGGACTGATAGGTATAATATATGCTGTAAGAAATATAAGAAGAAAAAAAAATATAGAACAAAATTTAGATCCTCCACAGATAGGGTCAGTGGAGAGTTTTTCATTACAGGCCTGAACCACCAAATAGTCCCAACCACTCACACAGTATTTGACAATTACAATAACATCAAGTTATTTCTCATAAAATATTCTAATAATAGTTAACTTGAGCTCTACATCTTATTTATAGTTATTATTTTAATAGTACATACATCTAGGCTACAGCTGCAGCATTGACTCTATTTAATGCTTCTAAGTTATGTTGTTCCTGTTTGCGTTTTTCAACAGCAACTGTCAACTCTTTATTTTTATTATCCTTGTCAATTTCATGAGCAACATACTCAAAAGCCTCTTCCTGAAGATGACTTGTGACATCGGCAAGAATCTTTGCTTGCTTCGCAATATTGGCAAGTCTGTCAATAACTTTTCCACTTCCTGCAGTAAATCCATAAATAACGTACTCGAGTCCATTCTTTTTGCAAAAGTCAATAACGTATGGTTGAGCCTTACGGTAGTTATGACGAGGCATTCGAGGAAACAAATGATGAATAGCTTGAAATTGTAGGCCACCATGAACATAGTCAAAGTATTCTGGACAGTCAACATCCATAGTAGTTCTAAGTTGACGCTGAGGAAAAGATTCCTTCATACCAACATCAGAGGTAGACATTGCAAAATGAGAAAGTGTGATTTGTGCATGGACTGGCATAGTCATGATATGGCTAATCATAACATAGTTAAATTTGTTCCATCCTCCATGAACTCTGCAAGTTACAATAAGATATGCAAACCAATAAAACCAAAACAGCAAACCAACCATTTCAAAATATCTAAACCATGCACGCTCTCCTTTCTTTGGGCCCTTGTTATTCAGCAAATAGTCCCAGGATAGTCTATAGAGATTGAAGCGTCCAAAACATAGAATTGGATAGTATGAATAGTTTTGGAAGCGAATAAGAAACTTTGCGAATGCATCATAATGGATAACTTTATTATAATAAGTCGAGTAGACGTTGTTAAAAAGTTTTGGGGAAACTGAAAAGAATGGCATATGTTGGATATCAGGATCATGAACTGGGTCATTAGTCACCACATGATGAACATTATGATTAGTTTTCCACCATCCAAGAGATAACCCACCCATGTAGTCAGCGACAATCATTCCAATAATGTTATCTATTTGATAGTTATGTGTCAGTTCCTGGTGACCGCTATCATGTGCAATGAATGTAAGTTGATGCCATGCCAATCCCAGGAAAAGGGCTGATAGTTTATACCATTGTTTGTTTAGCAAGAAGAATGAAAGAGATGCTAAAAAACTAATACGACAAGCTTCTCTAAAATATGCCCAATAGTTACATTGAAACATATTCAAGTCTTTCATTTGCTGATGCAACTTTCTAAACTCAAGGATAAGAGACTCCTGAGTTTCTGTATCGAGAGAAGGAGACTTGTTAAGATCTTCCTCAAGTTCCTTGGCTCTCAGTTCTTCAACAAACTTATTACGAGTAGAAACATAGCCAATCGGCTCCGTAGATTCCACAACACCCCTCATAGTCGGGACTATTTGAGCTACATCAGCACCTGTGCGTTTTGAAGCGACAGGAGGTGTTAACGAAACTCCCTCGTCCAAGTCAGAATCTGCGAGTTGCTGTTGCTTCGTTCTAAAGATGCCACCTTGAATAGGAGGAAGAAATGATTCAAAAGGCATATCAACCTTTCCAATCATATAATTCTTCATAAACTCCAAAGTCTTGTCTGAGTGGTGAACTTCAATTTCTAGTGATGCATCTCTACCGATGAAATGTCGTACCAAAAGATCACCACCAGGATGGCGATCAATCCAGTCATTCATCTTGATGACATTTCCATTAGAGATAACGATGATATTGCCCTTTGCAATCAAATCTTCAATATCCCTTCTGGTAAGTAAATCATTTCGACCCATAATGGAAACACAAAATCGTGATAAGATTTAGCTGATATAGGAAAGAGAAAAGAAAGGTGATATTTTTATAAAGGGAAAATAAACTAAAACGTGGGAGAAGTCAATTCAAATTCCACCACTATAAAAAGAAAAAAGCCTCGTGCGTCAGACTACGAATTTTCAATTGATTGGGCAACTTTTACGTTCCTTAAACTCCTTTTAATTATACTACACAACAATCAAGTAGCATAGATTTTTGTGTTTCTCATGATACCAAACACCGTATGCCAACGATGTTATGTGGTAAAGAGGGAGGACCCCACAAGTTTTGGTGGGAAGGGGTCTGAAGTTTTTTCCATTCTACACATACCTCGTATTCGAATTTGTAATATACTTGTGTTCAATTGTTATTTTTACCATCACCATAAATATCTATTATATGCAATTGGCGGATATTCCATGAAATTAATCTGTTGTGAAACAGGTTCAGTTGTTTATGAACCTGTATGCTTTCAATAGATGTATGCAAACTCTTCCTACGGGAATTGTATTTTCTATACGAGCTTTATCGTAACGTCGTAATTATTGTATTGTTACATTTCAAAATATTTCATTGAATTTCTCTCTTCAGAGTCTTGGTGACTACATTCACAAGCACATAAAATTCAATTCGACCTTGTTTTAATTTGTTTTTTCTTTTTGATAATACATCTTTATAATAGCACATGAATAGAACCACTCGCATTAATGTCCGTTTACTTCTAGACTGTAAAAGTCACAAAGGCAAATACATATTTCTACCAACATATAAGTACGAACTACAAAAATTTTGTACGTTCTTAACAACATCTTCTACAAAATACATATTGTTTATGCCTTTTTTTTTTTTTTTTTTTTTTTTTTTTTTTTTTTTTTTTTTTTTTTTT
>JAJMJJ010000075.1:0-42871 GCA_030568955.1 Geotrichum siamense (nom. inval.) | reverse complement strand
TTTATATATATTTGTATCTATTTTTTACAACTAATTGTATATTTGCTTTCAGTTCTTCTTCATTTTCCTAGAATTTCATATCACGATATATACTTTCAATTACAGAGCAGCTCATATCGACATAAATGAGAGTTGTAGAACCAATAATAATTTTTGTACTCAGTTTCGACCCCATATGGGCTCTTCCATTGTTCTATGTGAAACAGACAAATCCATTCTATGCACCAAAATATATTCCGTGCCCCAAAGAAAGAACGAAGCTGGTTCGTATAGCCGAAAATATAAACGATCAAGAGCAGGTCTATATAACAGAACGACGAAAAAATCAAGTTTATGATAATCTTTACGAATTTTTCAATAGAATTGATATACCTGGATTTGATAGTGAAGGCTTTTTTAAGCCCGTGGATAGAGTCAAGCCAGATATTGGAATTGGGATGGGTATTTCAGGCGGGGGTTATAGATCAATGTTGATCGGAGCTGGAATTATTAGTGCATTTGATGATCGAACATCGGGATCTACTGAGGATGGACATTTGGGAGGATTGCTACAAAGTATGTCCTATATTTCAGGTTTGTCAGGTGGTGCATGGTTACTGGGTTCCCTATATGCTCACGATTTTCCTAAGATAGAGTACATGACGGAATCTGAAAACAGATGGAATCTCAATTTTAATGTTCTGACAGGAGAACTAGGAGAAAAATCTGAAATGAATATTCAAATGGATGACGCTCTACTGATGGCTCTCCACACTGGGTATTTCGACGGCACAAAATTTGAAATAGAAAACGATGCTTTAGATATAATATCTAACTATAGAGATTGTAATGATAGCGACCCTGTTATCGAACTTGCTGCAACCAGAGATTTAATTTCTGGTGTTTCTAACATAAAAAATCATTATGCTCAATTATATGAAGAACTTGAACCCAAAAAGCGTGCTGGATTTTCTGTTTCTGTTACCGATTTCTGGTCACGAGCATTGACAAGAACATTACTTGGAGAAGTTGATCCTGGAATGACATGGTCCTCGATTACTGAGTCGCCTAGCTTTCTTAAAAGAAATATGCCCTATCCTATTCTCACTGCAAACGCAATTGTACCCAAACATATTCCACATCCAAGTACATCTACAATTATTGAAATGACTCCATTTGAATTTGGAAGTTGGGGACCGACTCTTGGTGCTTTTATTCCTACCAAATACTTAGGAACCAACTTGATAAATGGCAATGTTGTTGACATGCACAATGATAAACCAGTCTGTGTTACAGGATTTGACAACTTATCGTTCATTATTGGAACTTCTTCGTCATTGTTTAATGATCTAGCTGCTTTCGCAATGAAACATTTGGATGGATATCCTCAACTTCGTACAATAGTGACCAAATATAAAAGTCTTTTAAGTTTCATAGGACATGATGGTAAAACTAGTTTCAAGAACAACTATGATTATGCGTTATATACCCCAAATCCTTTTGATGGTTTCAACAGTGGTTTAAAATCACTGACCGCTGCTGAATCCGAATATCTTACTGTTCCTTCAGATAACTTCCTTTTCCTCAAACAACATGGCAATTACTTAACACAAAATAGAGTTCTTCATGTTGTTGATGGAGGGGAAGATGACTTGAATATTCCTCTTGATCCACTTCTTCGTCCTGAGCGTAAACTTGATTTTGTTATAGCTGTTGATGTTTCTATTGACTCTGGATCCACACCCAACGGTACCTCAATATATCGTGGAACATGGAGATATCATGGGAAAGAACACTTACACAAAATTTGTTATCCTATCATTTTTGAACCTGAAATGTTCATTAAAACCGGTGCCAACACCAAACCTGGCTTCTTTGGTTGTGATTTAGATAACTCATTTCATCATCCCGAGCTCTATGGTGGTTCCTTGCCAAACCATTATTTTACCAAACAACAACTAAAACATATGTTTCCTAAACCTCCAATTCAGCTTTATATGCCGAACTCTGAAATTAGTTGTCAATCTCAAAAGCCTACAACAAAATTGACTTATACCCATCAAGAGATGCATGATATGATTCAAAATGGTTACAATGTAGCTACACAAGAAAACTCTACTGAATGGGCAGCATGTATGGGTTGCGCAATAATACACAGAGAGATAATAAGAGAAGGTCTTGAATTTCCTGAATTTTGTAAACATTGTTTTGAGAAACATTGTTATAATTGATGTAGTTTTAAAATCGTATGTAGAATATATGTACATAATTGACGGCAATGTAATTGGTAAATTTTCAAACGATATAGATGGCTTTCCATTGTAACGGCAAAGCTCCTCCATAAACATTCCCCATCAGTGATAACTGAACATAAACTGTTCATATCCCTGGAAAAACATTGAAGTTATATTTTAATAGAAAATTCAGTAATATTTTTCCAAAATAGAATTTATTTACAATACCGTCTACTACTTGTAACTGTCCATATCAACTATTTCTAGAAGATTGACATTTTCATAGCAATAATTTGCTAGAAATAATTATGCAATGTGTTCAAGAGTACTATTTTTTTTTCTCGCTTTCATATAAGAACCATAGTTATCTGGTTGACGAATCAAAAGCAAGCTGTCTATTAGTTCAATATTAAGTCAATTTTCAACATGTTCATAAGTTTATTTTATTTTTTATTTGTTTTGGCAACAATTGCTAGATGCACATGTGTATATATATTTTAGACATCGTATTTTTTTGCACGGTTATAATATATGTTCTTGATTTAATTTACAGAAATGAATGAATGAATGAAAATATGTAGGATATGTTGACTGGATTTAAGATTGAAGTAATAATCTTCTCTTTGAACTTGCTTCATCTTCAGACACAACTTGTACACCACCAGTCATCCTCGAAGCAGGATAAACCTAAAAGTAGTATGTTAGTTTATTATTCACACATATACGCAAAGAAAAGAAAGAAAAAAGACTTACCCTTGCAGATGCCCATCCCCATTTGAAGCCCAGTTCATGAGCAAAGATTTCACCAAATCCAAGCATCATACCATTAATGAATGGTAAGATCAAATTAATAGCCCCCGAGATCAGGAACTCCTTGAAACTAGGGATTTTTGGTGATTCTGATGCTAATGTCAACATTGCACTATTCTCCAATTCATCCTCTTCACTCTCTGCATCCCCCTCTTTTTCTGGTTGAGATGTGGCAAATGCTAATAATTCTACTCGTGCCTCTTCCATATTCCCTGTATTATCTACTACCACTTCTTCTACCTCAATCGTTTGTTCTAATTGTGTACTTTCGCTTCCCAAGTCGGAAAACTCTGATATGCTAGTAGTTGAATTAGAAATTGGATTATCAGACATTCCTGCAAATTGATGGTTTTCAGTTTTCGTTTATTATCTGTAAGTTTGGTAAGTTTCTCAATTGTAGAATTGAAGCAATGTGTTAAAATAAATCAGTGCAAATAGTCTTCAATTATGTGCAAATATTGGAGTGGGAGGCGTAGGGAATGGAAGGTGCGTGTTTGAGAGGGTAATTGCGATATTGAAACAAGCAAGATCTCGTGACCAAAAATTTTAGCCGTACAACTTTTATTCTAGTGGAGAAAAAAAATTCTGATCTCTATTTTAGATTTGTAAAAAGTAAAAAAAAGATTCAGACCTAGTAAATCAATAAAATACTAATAAGTTACAGTAGTATGTATTATCTTCGGGCTTAAAAAAAGGTTAAAATGAAATCACACCTTCATTATGCATATTGTTTTATTGTGTTTCTATATATTTGAGGTGTCTACAGTATTCAATGGAGATGGGATACAACATTTAAAGTCAAAAAATATCCAAATATTGCAAAAACTATATATCTCCATGCCTAGCTACCTATGTAAGTAAGTGACTAAATAGGATGTCTTTGCTAAAATTTACAATATTATATTCATTTCGATTAGGACAGATCTGTTTAGGATTTGCACATACAAGTGTCAATTACTATATTTAATTTTGAGTTGATAGGTGTTTCTTTAATACTTTTTCTTTATGTAAAATAACAAATTTCTATGTCTATTTATTGTTTATAACGTAGTTTCATAATTAAATTATTTAAAAATTTCCCAATATCCATACTGTAATTAATCGAGGATCTAGAGAAGTTGCAGAGGATATTTTTTACTTAAAAATTATATTGATATGTCTTAATTTTGTCTTGAATAATTGACTTTGGTGTCAATACTTGTTGACTGTGTGTTGGTGAATTAAGCGAGATGGTGCCGTTAGGCACATGACTATCAATACCATATCTCAATGAATTCTCTCTTTACAACGGATGTCTGGAACAATATCAGTATTTTATTTTTAATTTTAATTACACATCTCTGGTTTATATTGACTTTTAAATTATTCAGACAGTCCATTATGCTTTGTTTCTTTTTATTTATTCACATGTAATGTATGTGCAAAATATCATTTGATTGCAACTTTTCAAGGTTACAGATAACTTCTAAAAGATTTAGCGTCTTCAAATCGATAGTTGGATGTTGTTCTTTAATTGAAGTCAATTGTGTTTGCTATGTTCTTAAATTATATTATTCCATCAATAAAGAGATAGTAATAAAGACATGTGAGAAAATTGAGTAAGCAATTGTGTTCATTATTGTTGTCACAAAATTTTTCGGTTAGCCGTACCATCACAGCAGATTGTAGAAGTATTCTATAATCCTCGGTAAAGGGTATTTAGAAACCGAAGTTTAGTCACAAATTTATGTAGAGTTATAAAACAGCAGTAGTATAAAATGATACCACACATTTGAAAGACTCTATACTTGTAGAGATGTATTGAATGGAAAGATATGTAGAAGTTATAATTCCAGATAGCTTGTTTTGAAGATAAAATTCCGACAATTTCCCGAGAATGAGCCCGTGTCAATTTTTATCTCTGTTGGAATATGTGGGCTCTCATGATGGTGAAATACAGAGAGAAGGAAGATAGTTGAGATTCCAACATTACTGATGATGCTGTTTACACAACTGCATTCTTTGAAGATTAGAACAAAGAATCGTCATCAATTGATAGCACTTGAATCTACCGGTACGTAGTTTTCAACATGACTTCAGGTCCCTACTTTTTCATGGTTATCCTTGACAAGTTGAGTCACACGTGTCACCTACTACGGAACCAGCCAATGAAACGTACGACACCCGACCGTTTCATTAACCCGAACTCCGACTTCGGTAATGGGTAAGGGTCCGAATTGAGCTATTCCGCTCGTCAAATTGCAGCAGCCGTAGAAGTAGTGGCAATGATGATGGTGTATACTGCGATCAAAGACAGAGG
The DNA here is from genome assembly GCA_030568955.1 of Geotrichum siamense (nom. inval.). NCBI lineage: Eukaryota > Fungi > Ascomycota > Dipodascomycetes > Dipodascales > Dipodascaceae > Geotrichum > Geotrichum siamense (nom. inval.). The sequence continues at coordinate 37,549 of JAJMJJ010000075.1, read as the reverse complement.
AAGTGAAAAGTTGAGAAGGAGGGGTTGATTGCAACACAGGTCCCCAAAGATAACGAAGTTGTTGTTGTTGACAATGAGGGGTCGTGACAGCTACGGTTCCATGTCAACTCTATGTGATTAGCCTAACCCTGTAGGGGGGAATTTTAAAGATTGAACTTGAAATTCGAGATTACTTAAGGATTCCCAACGTATGTAAGAACCTATTATGTAAATTAGTACTATATTAAAATAGTGAAAATTATCCTTCTTCCTTTTTTCTTCCTTCCTTTCTTCCACTTCACAGCAACTTATATCCCTATACTCGTCAACAATGTCCGCTAAGTCAATTCATGAGGCCGATGGTAAGGCTTTGCTCTCTTACTTCCTCCCCAAGTCACCCACTTACTGTGCCGAGCAACCCAAAACTACCTTCCAATCTTCTACTCCTAAGCTCGCTTCATTGACATTCGATTCTGACGACGCTGAATGCGTTGCTAAGGTTTTCGCCGAGGCTGAATCAACTTACCCTTGGTTAGCTCAATCTGGCGCTAAGTTTGTTGCTAAGCCTGATCAACTTATTAAGAGAAGAGGAAAGTCAGGCCTTCTTGCCCTTAACAAATCATGGGAAGATGCAAAGGCCTGGATTGCTGACAGAGCCGCTAAGCCCGTCAATGTGGAAGGTATTCAAGGTGTATTGAGAACTTTCCTTGTAGAACCTTTTGTTCCTCACGAGCAAAAGCATGAATACTACATCAACATTAACAGTGTCCGAGAAGGTGACTGGATTCTATTCTACCATGAAGGTGGTGTTGATGTCGGTGACGTTGACGCTAAGGCCTCCAAGATCTTGATTTCCGTCGATATCGAAAATGAATATCCTTCAGACGAAACTATCATCTCTACTTTACTCAGCAAAGCTCCTGCTGACCAACACCAAACTCTTGTTGACTTTGTTAACAGACTTTATGCCGTCTACGTTGATCTTCAATTTACTTATCTCGAAATCAATCCTCTTGTGGTCATTCCTACCGCTGCCGGTGTCGATGTTCACTACCTTGATTTGGCTGGTAAGCTTGATCAAACTGCTGAGTTTGAATGTGGTCCTAAGTGGGCTATTGCCAGATCTCCTGCTGCTCTTGGTCAATCTATTACTGCTACCACTGATGCTAAGGTCAATATTGATGTTGGTCCCGCTATGGTTTTCCCTGCTCCTTTCGGACGTGAATTAACTAAGGAAGAAGCTTATATTGCCGAACTTGATTCCAAGACCGGTGCTTCACTTAAACTCACAGTTCTTAACCCTGAAGGTCGTATCTGGACTTTGGTTGCTGGTGGTGGTGCTTCAGTTGTCTATGCCGATGCAATTGCCTCTGCTGGATTTGCCAATGAATTAGCCAATTATGGTGAATACTCTGGTGCTCCTAATGAGGTTCAAACCTACGAATATGCTAAGACTGTTCTTGATTTGATGACTCGTGGTGAACCCGTTCCTGAAGGAAAGGTTCTTTTCATTGGTGGTGGTATCGCTAACTTTACTCAAGTCGGATCTACTTTCAAGGGTATTATTCGCGCTTTCCGCACTTACCAAACCAAGCTTCACCAACACAAGGTTAAATTCTACGTGAGAAGAGGTGGCCCTAACTGGCAAGAAGGTCTTAGATTGATCAAGAATGCTGGAGAAGAACTTGATCTGCCGATGGAAATCTTTGGCCCTGATATGCATGTCAGTGGTATTGTTCCTCTTGCTCTTTTGGGTAAGAGGCCTAAGAATGTTCTTCCATTTGGAGCACCTTCTTCTACCACCCCTTCTACACCTCTTGGTTTGTAAACAATGTGTATACATCTGTAAACTGTTATACATATTAAAATATGTTATATGCTATTATTTTTTTTTTCCCCTTTCTTTTGCCAAAATTAATTATAAATAAACCTACCGTTTTATTCTGGCGCGAGAAAAAAAAAATGTTTTCCAATTATTAGCCATTTGTCTAAGTTCTGTTCCGAAAAATTCATGCCACAAACATCAATTCCCTTATGTCACAACACCTTTCTAAACCATAACATAGTGTATACAATTGATGACCTTATATATATATATATATATATATATATATCTGAGAATGGTATTCTTGATAAATGTATATACTCTAGAAATGACAAGTTTGGATCAGATTTAAAAACGAATTTTTTTTATTTTTTGTGTAACCAAAAATATTTAAAAAGGTCCCAACATTTGGGTCTTCCTTTTTCTCCTTGTACAAAAAAAAAAAAAAAAAAAAAAGTGTAATATATACAGAATGAACCTCCTCCTCCTTTTATGGTGTGTTGTAATGAAATCGGTATAATTACTATATATGTAGGCAATAATAAATGAATAAAAAAAATAATTACAAAGGTACTATGTACATTTTACACTAGTATATATTTGTTGGTGATGAGAGAGGTTGTTGCGATGATATAAAGGTATTCTATAAATTGAAAAAAAAAAACTGTGACAGAGACAGAGAGAAAACAACTAAAAGTTGATACCTCTACTTCAAATGATAAATAGTTATTTTTTTTTTAATATAGTAGTGTATATACATGAATAAGCATACGTACATATATATTTATATTACTAAAATAAGCAAGAAAAAACAAATAAATCACAAATATCCTAACAAATTATCAAGGTATTCTAAACATTTCCAAACATCTTGCATTCCATTTTTTCCTACTCTTCTTGCATATTCTTCTTGTCTCATTTTGGGTAGACGTTCAAAACGTTTGATAAATTCAGAGTCGAGGATTGCTCGGCCCGGATTGTCGATTCCTAAGGATCGATGGGTTTTGGGATTAAGGGCAGCAAAATGTTGTTCTTTGTCCGAGAGTTGTTGTTGAATGACATAAAGTGTGCGGTACTGGGATTCTGTTACAGGAAGAACCGTACTTATTGATCCATCGGATGAGCCACAGATTGGAACATAGATGTCTTTGGAGTCGGTACCTAAGAGTGTCATGGTGTTGATATCATGACCACAAAAAAATTCAGTTCGTGGCAAAAGTTTTTGTCCGCTTAAGGATGATGGATCTTCTGGATCGTATTGAAGAATGTGAAGATGTTGAGTTGTGTCACACACAAGAATATGCAACGACCCTGCATGTACCATGAATTCACTTGAAAGAACTTCAATATTCCTATAATCTTTACCAAATAGAACCATCCTATATGGTTCATCTCCATACCCAACAAGCCAAACACTTTTAACCGCATCTCCAAGTAATGTCATATATTTCAATCCCTTGGATTCAATCACATACATATTCATATCCAAAAATGCAACGGGAGAAATCGAGTTATCTTCCTGAATATTCCTCACTATCACTTTTTGTGCTTGTGCGACAAGTAAATCTCCATTAACTTCACAAAGTGTAGTAACTGCTCCTTTACCATGTTCTTTGGCAACTAATTTAAGTCGATGATTTTTATAAGGGAACCCAGGTTCTGGAACAATCTTGACCACTTCATATATATAAAATCCTCCCTTTGCTGCCAAGTCTTCTCCTTTCATAGTACACGTTCCAAATACCAAAAACTCTTTCCGTCGTTTCGATTTCTGAGATACTTGCAAATAAACTGTTTTAGCACATGTGATAGTTTCATTCTCCATTTCAATACTATCAACAAGTTTAAAATTATTTGATACCAGTTTCAACGAACTCTTATACGTCTTTGACTTGTTCTTTACTTCAGGGAGTGGATTATCATCTTCATCGACTGCAATGAAATCAACTTCTTCAATTGTTGACACTACATATAACCCAGATGTTTCATGATATGCAATATTTCCAACTGATTCTGCTCCAAAATCAACTTTTCTTGCTGGCCATGCAACGCTCAAATCAGTTTTTTCTGGAAGTTTCACAATTTGAAATAACGAGTTATTATCCACATATGCAAATCCCTTATAAACATGAGGTGTGTTAAATGTTGAAAAGTGAAGAATTGGAAACTCCGAACTAATCTTATGAACAAGGAAAGGTCCATGAGGATCTTTCATCGCAATCATAGGATTGGCGCCTGTTATAAATAATCCAGAGTAACCATCAACATTTGTAAAAGGAACAAGATCAACTAGTGTATCACTGTCAGATTGAATAAGAGAACTAATGGAAGATGAATGTCGAACTTTTCGGAAATATATTGATGATCCAATAACATCAACTTTGTAAAATGTGATTAGTCTATTTGTTGTTTTGACAGCAATATATTCATGCTTTTCACATTCATTAGAAAGTTGAAACAGTTGAATACTTTCTATTATATATGATTCTTCACTTGGAGATTCACGCTCAATGCATGACACAAATTCATTTCCCTTCAGTAAAACACAACTAGGTAAATATGACAGAATAGATAAATCTAAAGATGTTTCACCATTCTCAAAGTTGAGTGTCAGTTTTCGTGTTCCACTAATATGAAAGCTAATAAGAACATGTGGAATTGGATCATTTTGTACTGGAATTTCAGCATCATTTCTAGTTCTTTTTGATCTCGGTTTCAATTGACCAGTTGCAAAAGGAGCCATTACTGAAGAAAAAGCAGGGAAAGCCAAAACATTGTTGTATGTCTTACTTAAAACCAAAACATTTTTATCATTGATAGTGTAAGTAGCTGAAGAAGTTGGAAAATTGACTGTGAGAGTTTTACCACAAGCAAAAGCCAAAATAGCTTCATCGTCAAAAGATAAGCTAGAGAGAAGCTTCCAATTATCGTCATAAACTGATACCTCAAAGCTTTTGACCACTCCAATCAGGCCTTCATTAATTTTATGAACCAATATCGTTGGTTTGTCAGCATCAAAATTGTCGATATCATCTGTAATTAGCGAAAATTCACTATTAATTTTATAAACGTCTGTATAATTCTCATTGCTCGCAACCAAATACACATCAAATAACTCATCTTCTCCCTCTACTGTTTGAGCAGTACCAACACCTGAAGGGTTCACTGACCAAATTTTTGTATAAGCTCTATCTAATTCAAGATCGCTGTACATATCAAGACGAATTTTAGAATTAAACATAGCACTATTCGTAACAAGCATTCCATCTCTATTAACAATTAAATTTTGAATCGGTCCATAACACTCCAGGGTGTCATGTGGTCTATATTTGATAATGATATCCGAAGAATTTGATGATCCAGATTTTTCAAGATCATATACATCATCACCATAAAGGTCTTCTAATTCGTCATCTATCGTTTTAGTAAATTCATTCTGACTTGTAGTAGTTGCAGTTGAAACCCTGACACGTTCAATAACTTTCGAACTACTAGTTTTGCTTCCCACAAAAAGAAGTGATTTATCAAATATTGATAGTTCTGAAATAGTTGTTGGAAGACAAGGTGCTAAACCTTTATGTTCTGGAACAGCTGTAAGCGTAAAACCCTGAACTCTTCGACTTTCTAACGTAAATTTCACAGTGAATAGTTGCCCATCTGCCGTAATTAGTAATAGTTCTGATTCTACACCCGGAACATTCGAAATTTGACATTTTGAAAGAGATAATTCGAGAGATTTCTGATCTGTTAATTTGCTTTCCGAAACCATAGAACTATAAGAATTGACAGCAACACCGTGTTGCCTGCCTTGCGAATCAACGTGAAAAATTTCATTTCCTCCTACTAAAAGAGCTCCACCAACTGGCTTTTTAACGGGGACAATTGTTCTAACATCATGTGGAAGATTCTCGACTGATACAATAGAAGTCACCGTTTCTTGTTGTGGATCAAGTGAAAAGACTTCATATCTAACTGTATCTTTATATAAAGGCATTAAACCAGTCCATGTACGTTTCGGTTCATAAATTACTGCTAATGTGGGCTCTCGATATTCGTACAAAAAGTAAAAATCAATTATATTTGAAACATGCTCCCCAAGTTCTCGTGCAAATAAGGAGTAGCTCTCGGAATAAAATGGTGTTATGCCTCCTTGTTGATTCAAATTGGTACCTGGTTGTTCCAGCAAATCGTTCTCTAAAAATGGTAATACCATCATTTGATCTCTTTGTATACTTAGGCATGCACAACTACTATGAGGATCAACTCTCAATTTAGAAGTAAATGTCTGATCAATGTATGGTGAATCGAGGATATCTTTCTCATAGTAATGTAAACTAACAGTATTCAGATCGGAAAGTTCAAAATTCCAGTTCATGACCACCATTTTTGCATATCTGAAAGAAATTAAAAGCGAATCGACATCAGGCGTTATAATCGTTCTCACACTCTGAATTCCTGTAACCTGACCTTCTAATGGCCATTCACCTTTAAGAACAAGCTTAACATTACGTTCCTCTTTCATTAAATTCAGATGCATTTCCGTGTCCAAAAATGATTCTCCACCTTCCGTCAATTTTACATCATTAGTGTCTTTCCCTGTATCCTCAGAATCATCGAAAAGTTGGGTCTCGGTTGTAGTGAATGTATAAATTTGTAGAAGGCAATCACCTTTGACTACAATCAAATTTTGCTCTCCCGTAAAATTACAAAATACACTATGTGTTACCACTGTGGGTGAAACTAGTGATTTGTAGACATGCATAGTGATGTACCTTCGAGTTGTCGAGATCTTAAATGAAGTGTAGATTCTTTAACTTTCAGCCTAATAGTAAGTAATTTTCATAATTCAGGTGGTTAGGGTAAAATTTAGTATTGACTTTTCAACCTCTTTTTGGAAATTTGTGATGTCTTTGCATTTCTGATCGGTTTCACTACACATAGAAGTTTCCAAGAATACGACTTACCTTCTCAAGTAAATATGTTCGTAACATGGTATTTATTTGATAAAAAGCGACAATTTCATATTTATGGAGACCCTAGTTGATATCTGTTCTCATTACAATATCACGTGACTATATTTACAATATGAAAACTTTTAAAATTTCTATGGGAGATGTAGAAATTGGGACCAGAGAGAAAGTAAGAATTCTATGCTTTGACAATTAACGTATTGCCCTTCCCATAACATTGTCTCCCATTTTAATCTCACCAATTTAATTTAAACTATTCTAACGATATGGTAAGCTATTGTTGTTTTTATGGATCAATGTATTAAATGATTTCTAACCATTGCGCCAGACTGAAATATATTCCCCGGAAGGACTTCGAGTTGGTGAGTATTTTACAATACACTTTATGATAAATTTTCGACTACTAACCAATACTTTTTTTTTCTCTCTTATTTCAGATGGTAGAAGATGGAATGAATTGCGCAATTTCAAATGCGCCATCAGTACACATCAATCTCATGATGGCTCGTCGTATATTGAACAAGGTCTCACAAAAATGCTGTGCCTGATATCAGGACCATCTGAACCCGAGTCTAAATCACAAATAAATCCAGAGAAAGCTACTCTCAAGTTTGAAATCAAGATTTTACCATTCAGTAGTACAATAAGAGCAAAGAGGGTGTCCAAAAATGACAAACGAATTCAAGAAATGTGCACGGCTTTAGAAAATTTATTTGCAGAGGCTGTTTTGGTGCATCTTTACCCTCGAACAGTAATCAACGTTAGCATTCAAGTACTTTCGAGAGATGGAGGGTTATATAGTGCTTGTGTGAATTCAGCCACCCTTGCATTTTTAGACGCCGGCATTTCCATGTATGACTATATTAGTTGTATGGGTGTCTGTATTTCCGGATCAAATCCTTTGCTAGATCCATGTCATAAGGAGGAACAAGAACTTTCACTGGTTAATGTTGGAATTGTGGGAAAGGAAGACAAGATTTCTCTGATAATGATTGAAGAGCAAATCGGATTAGATAAACTTGAAAAGGTGCTTGCAGTAGGGTTAGAAGGGTGTAAATCAGTTCGTGAAATATTAGACCGAGAAGTCAGAAAACATGGTAAAAATCTTAATTATTGATCAAAACAAATAAATTAGCCAATTAAGACGATAGTCATTTCAATCATCTAAACTATACATATACAAATACATACACATGTATTTAGTCATATTTTCCTATGAACTACACAAGTTGATGAAAAAAGTCCAAAACAGTACAAAGGAGCTTATACCAGACATAATTCCTTCTCCCCATATCTCAAATTTCGGTTTCGTAAAAAAATCTTCCACGTTACCATTTATTAGGAGGAAGTAAGCCAAAGTAGAGATGAACAGATGTGATGCAATGTACAAAGCAACAGCTGGATAAAAACTTAACTGTAATATACCAGCTGCAATTCCTGTCACTAAAGATTGTATATGTCGAATGTATGCAAGTGACTAACTCATATATATTAGTAAACATCATATCTATCGGATGGAAATCACATACCTGTTTATTAGAAAGGATATTAGGAGCATAGAGAGGATATATTTGATACTGCTGTTCTTTTGATAACGCCATGTTTAAAGTCTTGATTTAAATAAAGATTTGTCGATTTAAAAATAAAACAGTATATTAATCAGTAACAAATGAAGTGAATAAATAAATTTTTTAAGTGATATTAGAAAAATGATAAATGTCGAGGGAAAACACCAAGAATTGTGTATGAATCGAACTGTCATAAGAGTTCTCCAAGTTCTTACTTTTTCCATTTTTTCATTATTTTCACATATTATGTAATCAAAGCTAAAAAAAAAAAATTAAATACGAAACTACGCCTATCACAAGAATGGAAGTGTTATTTTTTTTTAATTATTCTTTATGATGTTACATATATGTGTAGGTTCAACGTTATGTATTATTCTATATATGATAAGACCTTAGAAATAGTAATATATTCTTAGGTGTAGTAGGGGTAGTGGTTGTAATAGTGATAGTAGTTACATAGTATACTCGCATGTAGTTTCCAAGGATTGCAAGACCTCCACAATAGATAAATTGCCCGTCGAGTACTTCATACATACACATAAAAGTATTATTGGTGTGAGAAGTCACTTAACACTTGTAACATCGGGATACTGTATTAATAGCTGAAAAGTTGCTAATAATGTAATTGCAGTCAATATAATGAGAGTAATAATTGTTGTGGATGCATATAGGTATGTGTTGAGATAAGTTCATGAATGATATTAAGCGCTTCAATTTTCTCTCCACTGATGTGCACAGTTTGTACATTTGTAAAACGTTGTCATAGGCTCATCTGCCGAACGAATTTGCAGTTGGAAAAAGTATGCTTTGTCTTCACCACCACAGTTCATCGGGCATTGAGCAGATGTTTGATCAACCAAATCCCAAGAACCTTCACCTCCAAGAACATCGTCAACTTCTTTCCGCGTCATAGGTGATCTATGATAAAATGATACGTTTGGGTGAATAAAGAATTCATAGGGACATGTCCGACATTCAAATCGATTAACACCTGCGTTGCAAAGTGAAATCTAAAAAAAATATATATATATATATACATTAGTAAAATCCTGACTTAACAAGCAGATTGCAAACATACCTGTAACATGTTTGAACAGTTAGGGCAGAATGTCAGCATGACTATAAAAAATGACGATGTTGATATGATGAATGGGAAAGAGAATCAAAGTCCCAACAAGATTTTTATTTCTATATTCATTACGTAATATATAACTACTATAATATAGATCGCTTTTCGAAAATACTAGAAACCATCAACTAAATAATAATTAAAGCTGACAAAAAATAATTGGTAAAAAGGAGAAAAAAAAATTATTAAATGTAGTGCTAACATTATATTTAAGAAAAAATTAAGTATTTTTTTTCAGAACATTTTCGAGTTTATTCCTGAACGAGATGGTGATATAAATATCACCTCGAAGTTAAGCTTTCATTCTCATAGGATGGCCTATCTTCATATAATGAAATATTATATATATTTTTTTAAGAAATAGTAATTAAAATTAACAAATAATTATAAAATAATTTTGCCATTGAACATAAAGCTTTAAGAATGTAGGCAACAGGTCACCCTAAAACATTTTTTTTATCAAATTATGATAATGTAAATAGTTGGTTTAATTAAAAGGAACTCACTAAATTCATCCACAACTGTAAATATAAAAATCCATCGCATCAGATTAAATGTCCAAAAACTTCTCATATTATTACATACATTCGGTATATGGTACCTCTTTTCTTCGTTCGTAAGAACTCAAAATCTGGTCGTATGTCTTAAAAATGTATTTAAAATTTGTCTTTGTTTTCAAAAGGAATAAACGTATAATTATACAATAAATAAAGATGGGAGAAAAGAACTAAAAATTCCCCATAGCAATTGTAAATTAATTTATACGATTAGACCTGTTCAACAATCAACATTTACAATTATTAATATGAAAATAAATAAATAAAAGTATTGAGTCCTATTAACCCGCACAGTTCATTTGACTTTTTATAACCTCAAGTTTTATCGACCCAAACCAACCAAATAATGGAAGTAATTTCCTTTCAAACTACAAACAGAATGTCAAACTGAAAATAGTAAATTTTTTTGTGAAATATCAGTCAAAAATAAGAGAGACTTAAATTTGAAATGCCACAAGTTTTAAGGAACCACTGTATCAACGGAACTCAAACACCTAATAGCTTTTTCATTGAATTCAGACGTTAGTGTCAATGACATTAAATTATCATCCTACAAATGTTACCAAATTGTGGTTAGTTTAAATTTATTATACTTTGTAAAACCAATGAAAGGAAGAATCAGGAAAAATTTGTGAAGCCTAATTTGCGCTTCCCATGGATACTCGAATTTGGAAAAATTTTCAGAAATTTGTGGAATTCTACATTAGAAAAAATTTATTCTAGACCGTTGCTTGGTGACAGTTCCTTCCCAGTTTTAATCCAAAAGAGTGCTTATCTCCAAGCGGTTCCATATAGGGTTCCATGATCAGATATAGAAGCATTTGCGCTGTTCTGTCTTTCATTGTGTGTATTCCTAATGATAATGATCTTAATTTTTCCAACGAAAATTAATTAAAAATTTTGATAAATATTTATTGACAACTTTTATAAATTAAGAAGACTAGGAAGTTGCATAAAAGTTCCTAAAGATTTCATTCAAATCACCTCAAGTTCATAATTCTGCCCTAAAATTGCCAAGTGCTGATAATAATTTATTCTGTAACATACGCAGCAAGATTAAACTTAGGAAATGCCATAATAGTCAACGTTCGATTTTACTCTAGAATCAAAACTTCCAAGTCAAAAAAAGTGTGTAACAGGAAGTTAAGATTATTGAATGTTTATGATGTATTCTAATCCTGAAGATAGAAAAAAAGTATTAGCCACATAGAAAGCAATAAAAACGGTACCAAATATCTTTTTGACATGGAAAAGTAACTAATAAAGAAAACTAAACACCATGAATTATTAAGATATATGCAACCTACGACATAAGATCGATGACTAACATTCTATTTTTTAATTCTTTGTATAAGCCTGGATAATTTTATATACACAATATAATATGCTTGTGCTACCTATAAAATATAAACCTTTTTGTACTATTGAGGTCAATAAGCAATATAAGCATATGGGAAATTTGATACAAATACCGCTATCATATAATTTTTTTCCTTGATGAAAAATTATTTAATACCACCAAAACATTTTTAAAATAAAATATAAGACTAATACTTGCCAAAACGCTCAACAATTACATTTACTAGTAATTGACTTTCAGCATCACAGTTTCATTTTTGCATTTGAATTTATATAATAGGAATGTGCTCAAAATTTCCACAAAATAGGAATGAAACTAGATGAAATGTAACGAGAAAATTTGACCACTATATCTATGTTTTCATAGATTTTGTAGGAAATCTTGATGTTATTTTCTACATAACTTTTTTTTTGCCAAATTAAACTGATTAAGGTGACTTCATAGCAAAAATATATAATAGTAATACATTTGATTAAACTACTACACATTTAATAAGTAAACTATTCACTGCACATGAGTATACAGCAAAAATTTATAAAACACGGTTAACAAAATAAAAATAATAATAAATTAGATTACACAACATTGATAATTTTAAGTAAAATTCCATTTACCCTCTAGAGCACATGCCCTGTACGAAGATGAACGATCATACAGAAAATTTTACGGGTAAAAAATAGTGTGATATCTAAAAGAGGATAGCACATTCATTCATAAATACTAGATCCAATGATAAAATATTAAAATTTTTAGATAGAATTCTTATTATAAGGCAGAGTTTATTCCACCAGAAATTTGTCCTTGACGATGAATATTTTTAAAGTTGATTTATTTGTAAACAATTTTGACCTTACTTCTGGATCTCAGGGTAACTTTATGTTCAATCTTTTAAAAGCATGTACATACCATAGGTACCTACCTATGTAGGCATATTTACATAATTATTAGTCCTATATCAAACTTCGTCATCATCCCTTTTTCTTACGGTAATGGGTTTATTATTATGGATTTTTTGAGAGGATGGTAATTTTTTTTTCTCATTCTCCCCATATAGAAAATTCAATTCCCATACAAACCATGCTTAGAAAGAATTATGAAAAAATGCAATTCTAGGAAAAACTTAGCTTGTGAGAATGAGATTCTAGAAATGAGAAAATTTCTTGATTAGACAATAAATTATTATTTTACATTCCAAAACATAGATTGTGTAATTTCTGAAAATTCTTAGACCTCAGTAACAGTTTTTTAGTTGTATTCCATAGAATTAGAGAGAAATGAATTATGTATAGGTTGGTAATGCTCTATAATATAACAAAATATTCATTTTATAGTCACAAATAGTTACTTTTGTAATTAAATATTTAGATAAAGGAAGACAGGAAAAACCATTACAAACCGACTTAAAAAGGGCTCAAATCTGAGACTCCATTAAATTGCACGCAAGCAACTTCCGACCAGACCACGGAAGATCTGGTTCTTTTTCGAATAACATAACAGATGTAACTCTAATTAATTATATGCAAAAAGTCGAAAAATAAATCTTAATTCCAATATTAGACACTTTTAGCAGTTCAAAATATATATTTGAAATTACAAAATTCTGTAAGAAATTTCCTGCGTAGCTCAGTTAGTAGGGGATCTGACTTTTAGACCAGTTCTCTGAGACTCTGCTATATGGTGCAGTGGCATTACGCACAAGTTTCAATTTTCAATTGCTGGCCTAACAAATGTGCCAAATTCCAGTCCTTTTTTTTCATCTAAAATCTGTACATTCTATTTTAGCGCTTTGCACTAACATCCTTACTGTATCGTACCTATCACGGTACATCCGGTTTCTGGTTTTTCCCGTGGCCCGCCATGTTTCCATGATATATCTCATCCTATCAAATCTATGAGGAGTATATACATTTAACAAAAATACAATTCTCATTTAAAAAAAACTGACTAATATCATCAGAATATCCTGGGTCGGAGCCCCTGCGTGGGAATTTTTTTTTTTTTTTTTTTTTTTTTGAGTAATCTCCTAGTCCTGAATGATCCATCGTTTCAGCTTGAAGCAAATGCATTGTTGAAATAATATTGATAATAGTATTATTTTTAATTTTGTATTTCTTTAAACTATATATGAACATGCACGTATGATCTAGATCAATGGGTCGTAAAAATATATTTTATTAATCTCGGTGGATCTGTTAAAAAAAAAAAAATTGTTTTCAAATGTAGAGAAAAACCTTGAATATAAATAAAAAAGGAAACAAAAAACGGAATGAGAAAAAAATATATTATTCGAAGAAAGGTTGAAATGGTTAAGAGTGAAAGTGTACTTGTTGATATGCGCATGCAATTTTTTCTACGGTTAAAAGTTTTGTTCAACAAATACTGTAACTAATCTGACACTTGTATGTTGCCTGTTATGCATGCAGATACATTTTCGATAAGATTTGTTCATGATATGTACCGTCAGATAAAGGTAAGCATTTCTGATTGTAGAGATGAAGATATTTTCTTACAGATATATTGTCCAGTCCTATGCAAAGTATAAACTACGAATGCATAAGAGCTTAATAATAATAATAATAATAATAATAATAATAATAATAATAATAATAATAATAATAATAATAATAATAATAATAATAATAATAATAATAATAATAATAATAATAATAATAGTAATAATATATCTAATGAAAGTCCTACGGAACATTTCAAATAAATTATAAAGCAAATACTAAAACAAAATATTATATAAAAAAAATGTGCTAAAGTTGTCTGATACAGGCTTCCTGGTTTACATTTTTTTCTTATGTATCTTGTGAATTATTGTAGTTATCATGCGGCCAAATTTTTCAAAAATAAGTAATAAAACTAAGCGAAAAAATTAATCATCTTTATGGGAAAACTTATTACCTTCAGATACAGAAAAAAAACATTACAAGAGAAAACAATAACAAACCAATGTATTTAAGATAACCTTAAAATAAAACGGTTGGCAGCAAACTCACCGCAAAAATTCGTTGGATGGTAGCAAACTTACCACATGAGTAATTCATGGAAATCAGGCCCAGTGAGTGAGCGACCAAAGTTCCCTTACGTATTTATTTATTTTTTTTATCTAGTCTATTGATGCATTAATACAAAAGTAGATTTGTTCTTTCATTCATTTTTGTCACAAGTGTTAATTTCAGGAGAAACAATCTAATCCTGACGAAATCTGTTATGTGATAAAATTTCTTACTATTTATGTAAGTTTCACGTATTTAAAAAGTCAATAAAATTCACATTTTATAATTTCGGTAATGATATTTCATCGTGATCTGATATCAGTTGCATTCAAAAATAAATGTAAAGGGATACTGTCTTGAAGGGGAGGAAAACACAGTGCTACTTACAGTCAATGTAAGAAAAATCTTCGTTAAAGAAGAAGTGTCTGTGGACAATGATAATAAAAAGCTAATTATACTTAGGCTCTTGATCAATAATAAAATGACATACGTTTAGTAAATTTTATGTGTGCTGTAAATAATTATAAGTGTTCTATACTATGCAAAGTGGTATGTGAACGAGAAATATTTTGCAAAAAGTTTTGAACGAAAAAAAAAAAAGAAAAATTGGAAAGGATTTTCCGACTGGTTCGACAATTTGATGTAAGAAATAGAACAGTCTTCCTTTATTTTGCCGAAGGTAACAAGTGATTTTTATTCAATGTTAGCTTCAGACAGGGAATATTGTGTATTGTTGAAAAGTAATCTAAAGATCTTAATCCTGATGGATCATTGTAGTTCTTTTTCCTTCCACCAGCATTAAATTGTGTGTTCAACTCCGGAATTAAACTAAATTTTGGGTCTTTTTTTTTTAAAGAGCTGGTACTAGACAACTACTCCACAAGCTTTACTTAAGGTGTTACAAAAACCTTATAAATTAAATAACATGTGTTTACGGGTGGATATCTATAAAATTTAAATTGAATTAAAAAAAAAGTGGTACTTTTTATTATTACTGAATAATTATCCTGATAAGTTAATTCCTTCAAATCTTCTTAAACTTGTGTGGGTGTGTGTGGGTGGATGAAATTGTACGTTTGCAATTCTCTGATTATGGCCATGTTTATGTCTAACATATATTGTGGAAAAACTCTGTAAGCCGTAATTTTCATGTATGTACTTTCACGAAAAGTTTATAGCAATTATCTTTTTTTGCATTTTCTTGCAGGTATAAATTTGTTCGATTCCTACATCAAAAATATGTATCACGTACACTTGTCAATAAAATAAATACACATGTTAAGGAATAAGACGTTGATGTCGCGATTAAATTTTTTTTTTTCAACTCGCTTGTATAAATTTATTAAATATACAAGCAAATGAATTAATCTGTACATACATGCCTAGGTAGGTAGGTAGGTACCTATCTAGGTAGGTAGGTAGGTATGTATGTATAAAAAGCAATATTATACATCAATTAACGTCAATATTTGTACCAAGATGTTTTAGCATATGAAGCAACATCTTTTGTGAAGGGGCTATGAACTTTAGAAATAGTTGGATATAGACGAAATATATTATAATGGATCTTTTGACATAACTTTAATTGCAATTAGAATAACTTAGATTTCTTATATAATACACACATTTCATGTTCAAGTTTAATCGTAATTGAAGTATTCATATAGATAATACAATGATATTTGGTAATGGTTCAGTTGTATTAGAGACGATATATGGCTTATTTAATGGTATCAAAAGATTGTGGTTTACTATTAAGAAACTACTGCACATTGCTATATTTGGCATTTCTTACAATTTCTATAAGAAATGATTCAATGTATTAACCTTCAAAAATTGTATTAAGATATTCCATTGAGTTTACACAGTGTGTTTGTATGTATGTACACATGTTTTACATCCACAGATGGGACTCAGGTACATATTAACATATGCACAATTTTGACCTGGTGGAGACACCACTGTTTGGTTTGGTTTTTTCTTCCTTTCTCTCTCTGTCTGTGCATAGTCCATGTAGTAGGGCTGCATGGATTGCTCGCAGGTCAAACAGCATAGAGTTGTTACTGTTGTCATAAACAACTTTGAATAAATTTCAACTGTGAGCATACGTGTGCGTTGTATATGAAAGTTTATAAGTAAGTAGTCGGTAAGTTAATGTTCTACTTGGCATAAATTATGAGTAGCCCTTACACAAATTAACAAAGAAAAATAATCCAGGTTAATACTTGTACACGACACGCATCCTCTATAGAGAATCGTTTTTTCTCATGCTCAAGAATGCAGAATCCTAAATATGAGATACAAATGTATATATTCCAATGTTAATTGTAGTAATGAAAGTTTTATTTTATTTTCCTTGTCTATAGTATGTGTACAGATATATATTTACCTACCTAGGTATATTTGTATGTATGAAATGAAAACGTGTTTTATATAATGCATTGAATTTTTTTTGTTCTTATCGAGACTTCTTTTTTTATTTTATTTTAACATATTAGGCACTTGTCATCTTTATGTTTTTTCTTTTTAGGATTATTGGTAGAGGTTGATAAATCACGACACGGTTTTGGCTTTGTGGTAGGTGTGAGTTGTTGTTGTTGTTGAGAAGAAGTTGTAGTGGTGGAGGGTAGATGATTAGAATCATGAACGTCAGCATGACTTGATTTTTTTTTATTGGAGGATTTTAATGATGAAGGTTTGAGAATAAGTTTTTTGGGAATGTGGCCTATACTTCTTAGAGATTCCATTGAAGTTATTTTTCGGGGTTTTGAAAGTGGAGGTTGAGGTTTCTCAAGATTGTATTCTGGGTTATTATTAATATTACTGTTATTGGTGTTAATATTATGGTTTTTTTCTTCTTTAAGATATTTTTCTTTGAGTTTCAACTGTTTTTTCTTGGATAAACCGGATTTGGAAGGAAGTTTTACTTCTTGTAAAGCAGGTTCAGGAAGACCGAGATGATGTGCTAATATGATTGATGTGGAAGTGTCAAAAATATCTTTTATGCCAAAGGAAGTTAGTGAAGAACATTCCATGTATCTGTTTGCGCCTATCTTTTTGGCCATAGAAGTACCTTCTTCAGGAGATATGTATCCCGGTTTGACTTCATTCCATTCAGTAGTTTCACGTATATCAGACTTCAGGCCTACAAGAATATATGGAATTCCTGGACAGAAATGTGAGATTTCAGGAACCCAACGTTCTTCGACGCTTTCAAAAGACGAAAAAGAATCAAGAGCAAAGCATATGAGGACAAGATTGACTCCTGGATATGAAAGCACTCTTAAGCGATCATATTCCTCTTTACCGGCAGTGTCCCAAAGTGCTAATTCGATAAGTTTACCATCGGCAGATCGGACGTTGGTGAGATAGTTTTCGAATACGGTGGGGGTATAAGAGGTTGAGAATTTGTTGAATGCGTATGTTAACATCATGCTGGTTTTACCACATTCAACGTCTCCTACACATACTATTCGGATATGATAATCGGCTCGTGGGATGTTTGAGTTTTCCTTCTTTTCTGAAGTGCTATTTGATGGTAGGGATGAATTTTGACCTGTCTGCAGATCATGATTATTATTGTAATTAGTAATGACGTTGCTATTGAGGATATTGGATGATGGCATAATTGAGGGTGATGCTGGATTAGTTTCTAATGGTGATTGTTGGCCACGGCTAGTAATTTGTTGTTGATATTTTGGATCAAGGGTTCTGGTAATATTGGGTTGATCCAGGTGTTCATCAGAATGTGACATGCCTTTTTGCAGTTGCGAATTAGGTCTTGGAGAATTCGGACATTTCACAGGCGACACAGATCCTTCCCAATCCACTGACTTCAATCTCGGCGACGTTGACGAAATAACCACATCTGCATTTGATGCCACCGCATACGGTGCCAATTCATCCCAAACCGGCATCGAATTCGAAAATTGAAGCTGTTGAGGACTATCCTCTACTCTTTTATTATGTTTCTTTCTCACCGAATTCGATCTATTACTACCATTATTATTAATTCCTCCTTGTGAGTGTTCCAATCCTGGTAGATGATCATGATGATGATTGGTTAATGGGTTCAACTTGGTAGATGTGAAAACTGAAAGTCGTTTAAGTGTGGATGGCGATCGTGAATTGTCTTGACGCTGGTATGCTGATGCTTGATTCTGTAGAGTTCCGTCATTAGAGATTATGGCTGATGAATTCATATTCCGTGCTTGATATTTTAAAGTAAAAAAAAAAAAAAATTGGATTTTCTTTTGAATCTTTGTTCTATTAAAGTTTTGGGTCTTCTTTAACTTTTTATTTTGTAAAAAAAGGGGCAAGAAAAAAAAAATATATAAATCGAAGCAATTAATTGAGACCTAAATATTATTATTATTATTTTTATTTTTATTTTATTTTTTTTTTTTTTTTTTTTTTCGCTCTACTACTTCAGTCATTCATATTTTCTCACTCATATAAAAACATTGAACATAAATATCAATTTATCAAATATATCATTACTCAATAATATCTTAGAGTAAATTTTCAATTTTGATTTTGTCTTATTCTTAGCTGCAATAAAAGTCAATTCGTTTAAATCGTGATAAACATTAAAATACAAATTTATATAAACGTTGAAGGTTAAAGTGTCATTCCAAGACTTTAATTAGTTTTCAGCTTCTTGTCATCGCCTTCTGCAGTTGACTTTGTATCCTCTTCTTCATTTTTACGCTTCAAAGAACTACTAGCAGCCGAACTTTCCGGTTTAACTTTTTTCTTCTTAATAAGTCCTGATATATCATTAACACCACCGGCAGCAGCAGCACTCCCCATTACAGAAACCAATTTATTTTTAATATCTTTAGAAGCATCTTCTCCGATGAAGCCCATAAGGACATCAGATTTTTGCTTTTCTAGTTCAGCGGTTGATTCTGCTCTTGATTTTTTCAGATCGATCAAACGGTTTTCAAGTTCTTTGACAAGAGAAGGATCAGATTTGTTTGATTCGGAAAGTCGCTTCTTGAGACTTGATAGGGCTAGTTCCATTTGATGAATGGCTTTGGATTTGGAGAATTCTTCAGGGGCATGTTCGTAGGCTAATGACAACTTGAAATGTGATTCGGAAATTAGTGGTGATGTGGTAGGATGTATTTTTTTCCGTAACTTCAGCGATTCAGTAAAATCTTTAACTGCTTGATCAAAGTTTTCAGATTCAAGTGAAACATCTCCTAAAATATCATAAGTTTCAGCCAATTTAGCTTCCAATTTCTTGGTCTCTTCTACATTTTTAGCTTCATCTTTTTTCAATTTTTCAATCGTAGAAATAAATAATCCTCGGGCTGCATCAAGAGTTTCCCAAGCAATTTCAAATTCTCCTTGTTCTTCTTCTTCTTCACCTCTTTCATTGTCTTCTTCATCATCTTCTTCATCGCTTGCTAACTGGAAATTTGGATTCGTTACCTCTTCTTTCTCCACCTTTTGTTCCTCATTGCTTCCACCATTCCCTCCAAACACATCCGATTTTTCAACTCCAATCTGAAATATCGATCTTCCATATAGAAATAACAATGTTGGACTATCTTCATCATAAGTTTTCGCGTAAATCTCACAAGCTTCTGAAAACTTATCCGATGCTATATCATACTTCTGTAATGCATAATGTTTAGACCCTTCAAGAACTAATGTTTTGATTTCTTCATTTTCAAATTCCTGATCTAGCTGTGATTGATCTTCCATTTTTCTTGTTGTTGTATATAATTTTTCTTTCGTTTGTTGAAAAAAAAATTTAATATAGATTGATCGCGTCTTGTGCGTGACAAAAAACTATATATATTTAAAATACTTGAGGTTAGGGTATAAACGGAAATTTGGGACCAAAAAAATTAGAAAACCTTAAGGCCCAAATAGTCCTTTCGTGAATGAATGAATAAGTGTTAATACTTATATCAACAATATGGCACCTGAACGAACAAGTGAACCACAAAGGAAAAGAAGACGAAGAAAAGTTGCTAGAACAGAAGGTATGGATTTTTATTATTTTATTTGGTATTTTGTTTGTCTAATTTTAGTTTGAAAAATAGATTTTTCTTCTGATTCTTCATCAGATTCGTCAGATAATGAAGAGACCAAGGAATTAAAAGAAATAGTATGTTTTTTTTTTAATTGTTTTGTACTTGACAAAAAGCTTTTTTGTTATTATTTTGGAATGTTAGGTTTATTGACACTTTTTACAGGGTGATGATCAGGATGTGGATATGTTGGAAGAAGTGGATTTGAATATTCAGGAAGGCGAGGATGAGGTTACGAATAAATCAATCCAAACTCAGCACCCGAAAAAGGTTATTCCTAAGGAATTGGAAATTAAAGAGAGTACTGATTTGGAGACAGAGCAACAACAGTTTATCGAATACTATCTAAATCTAATGACGACAGGGTTTGGAGAAGATTTAAACGCACTTAGGGAAAGCAAAGACTTTAACGAAGATTCCATGCCCATAATCATTCAATCACTTAAAGAAGGCATCAACATATTCGATAAAGAGCAAAGAGAAATCATTCTTTCATCAATAAGCAACTAATCCATGAAAATTTCATGTATTTATCAGTATAGAACGATAATAAAAAAAAAAAAAAAACTATTGTAATTTTGGAATATTTATATTTATAGCATCCTAAATTTTAGTACCCAATTTTGCCTCTTAGTTGACCTAGTAAGCCATAGTAACCTTCTTGATCTTGATCATTTCTGGTGCTGGGGAAAGGTAATTCTTTATTTTGAAGAAAAGCTGGTGCTCCTTCATGTTGGTCATTTTGACTTAGCACGTCTTCAATTCTTTTTTTCAAACTCCTTACAAATGTAAGTCGACTAGAATACACAGCAGTATTTTTCCACACTTTAATCAACTCACTCAACCTTTCCACCACTTGTATTGCACCTTCAATATCCCCATCATCAATAAGCCGTACCACTTTTTTTTCCTCCTCCACCACATTGAACTTCCTAGCTTCTTCAAAAACTGCTTCCACCTGTTTCATCCTTAATCGTACTTTCTCCAAATTTTCCAGCTTATCCATATTTTCATTTCTGAAATCTTTCGCTCCTTCATCTTTTGATGCGATCTCTAAATCATTGACCAACCCTGTAACACCGGTTCTTAATAACTCTACTTCATATGTTAAGCGAGGCCCAGATTTACGTAGTACATTCATCGTCTCTTCCAAATCCCACGTTAATTCTTGTGATGCATGATCAAGCTCTGAGAGTAACTGGGACGTGGCAGAATGTAGCGCTGCTTGTTGTGTAAGAGGATTGAATCGATCTAAAGCTGTATCAATATAGCCATGTGAAACTAGATCGGGATCACTGAAAATCTTTAACACTTCATCTGTAGATTTCAAGTTGCCTGTTATTACATTTGACATTTTTGTTTTGTCTTTCTCTTTTGGACCGTTGAACTAAATCAAAGTTCGTTTTTTTTTGTTTTTTATTCAATTTCAGCAACTGATTACATAACAACTTTATTACCCAATATTATAACCCTTCATAATTGTAGTCACAATCGTGTTCTTATCATCAACTTTTGTATCAATGAAAGAGATTTGATCGATTAATCCATTTTTTATCACGGACAATTGTAAACTATATAAAGCAATACCATTGTTAACACATGCATGAATACGCCATGTTGGTCGTATCCACTATAACATTTCAATCGTCTTTTTGTCCTAAAACTATTAATTGGTTTGTATGCATTTCGCTATACTTTTTCCTTCAGTAATTCATTGGAAATTGGTAATGTCGGAATCTGAATCTTGCGATTCATCTTCCTCATCACTCTCTGTTCTTGGATAAGCTTTCAATATCTGCTCAGCCGTTTGTAGATCGTTACGGTGCACATATTTATGCCCTCTCGTGGTTTGACTGGACCTCTTTTGGGCCTTCTTTGGGGCATATTTCGAAATTCTTAGTAAATTTCCACATCATTCTAGGTGTTCTATATATTTATGGTTTCAAGGTCTTCCTCACTTACGAACTGGACGAGGATTATTTGCATACCACATTTATCAAATCCCATTTAAACAGGTTCAAGTTTAAGTTTAACTTCTAATGACCTTTCCAGATCATCCGTAATGTGTTCTACGGTAGCATCAGGTTGAACTCCATATCTCTTTGTTTATTTAGCAATAATGTCTGTATGTCCCATACAGCAGTGACATCCAATTCACATTTTGTGGTTCTCCGCTTTGTATCTCGTCCAATTCTCTTGATGTTCTTACGCAAAGCCCATGATTCCTTACGGTTGTGAAAAAATCTCGTTCTTCAACTCTAATATATCTCTTATTTTTTCTACCGAGGTTTTTTCATTTTCCTTGTTGGATGTGCCGATATCCAAGTGTACCTCTTCATTCTTCATTTTGTATTCACGGATGGCGTTGTTTAGCATCTCTCATCATTTTCCTCGACCTTCTTGCTTAGCTCTTTGATGGCCACTGTCTACTTTTCCATTTTCAAGCTCATTTCTGTAACCTAATACTGCACTGGGTTTTTCTAATGACTTTGAAAGCGTTTCAGTAAGCGAGTTCCTACGCTCGTTTGTTGCTTCATTTATAAACAATACTTATTAAAATTTTTCAAGTATATATATATATTTATCGGATTTGATTTCTTTCTTAGCCAACCATGGCATAGTTGGCGTTGGCTATTTGAAACGTTTGGTAATTAAACTATGCCATTTGCTAAATCTTCATTTTATTTTTGGATTGTTTTTTGCCAGTAAGATTGATGTTTTTCGTGACTTCATTATATCCATCCCCCCAACTTGGCTTTCAATAACTTTAGCGTACCTTTGTAACTGTCCGACCAGTACGTCGATTCTCTCTACAAATTCATCCATACCCTTATTTCACGTCTAGTTACGTACAAATCCATATTCATTGGGTCATCTTGAATGACTTCAGTTGGCTCCGAGACCCTGGTGATATCAATTTTATACTTACACTACACTTTGAACCATGGTCATGTGTTTTATTACTCTATTTCTTCTAGAAAAAATAATTAAAAAAAAAAATATTATAAATTTCATTTTTACTAGGTCAATATATATATTAATTCTTTTCACCACACAAGCTTTCTAACATATCTACCACCCTAAGATAATAAATACAAAATAAACAAAAAAAATTGAGATCCAATTGTTCTTTTCATTTTTTGCTTTGTTTTGCTTTTAGGTATATAGCATATATAAATTCTTTAAACAAAACAAAAACCAGTTCATGGAAGTAAAACTCTATAAAATAAGTTGAAAATGAATTATATTTTTTAGATGATGTCAAAATATATATATATATACGCATATATTATTTGATTGTATTGCCTAGGAAATCTTAATGATTACTTGATTCGCATAAAAATTTTATGTTCTAATTGATTTGTCATCTGTACTTGTTTAGTTTAACAAATTCTTGGAGCTGCTACTAGTATGTTATAACGCTTTATATAACATATACTATTACAATACATTTAAACTTGTATACTTTTATCCTATTGATTTTTTTTAATATATATATATAGGTATGAACCTACATAGTACGTACGTTAAAAAAAAAGATATAAAGAAAATGTTCTTATCACACTTGTTATATATATATTTTTCATTTATTTATCTCTAAATTAAAAGTAAAAGAAAATACGATTTTAAAGTTTTTTAGATTTGGTAGAAACACCGAGTTTAATCAAGTGTTCCATAAAAGATTGAAGGCCAACTTCTTCAGTAAGAATGACTGTAGTCCCACCACCTTCATTGGAGTAACTTCCAGGACCAGAAGATGATCTACTTGGGTTTAGTCGAGCCATCAGGAATCTTGCTTGAGAGGCATTGGCTTCAGTTTCAATGAAACGAGGTAAGGGGAATCGATCGGTTAGTAGGTCAGCAGCATCGGTACGTGGAAGTTGTAAGAGATCTTTAAAATAGGAGTATTCTTCTCGGTCTTGGTAGCCTTCACGTTTCCACGCGGCAATATTTTCCCCATGGTAAATAAGGATTTGGAAAAAT
Source organism: Geotrichum siamense (nom. inval.) (assembly GCA_030568955.1). Lineage (NCBI taxonomy): Eukaryota > Fungi > Ascomycota > Dipodascomycetes > Dipodascales > Dipodascaceae > Geotrichum > Geotrichum siamense (nom. inval.). The sequence goes on along the minus strand of JAJMJJ010000075.1, from coordinate 13,125 downwards.
GTATCCAAGAGAAGAATTCTGTCAGGAGATACTGAACTGGAATCAAGAAGAACTGGAATTGCTTCAGTTTTATCAACTTCGTATGCCATGAGAACAGGTTGGATCATGATTGTGGCATTGTTAGTAATTTCCCGAGTTATTTCATGACGATAATACGCCGTTTCGTCAGGAGAATTGTTGAAAACTTTAAGAAATTGACTTCTTCTTAAATGAAACATAAATTGTGGGAAGTAGTAACTTAGTTGAGGGGGAAGTTTGAATGATTCTGGATGGTCATTAACGTATTCTCCAAAATGAGAAAAAAGCTTAATTAAGATGATATCAATCCATCGAATAACAGCTTCAGGAGAAATATTTGAGTCCGATTTAAACATTGCAATTCGAGCAATAGCTGCAGCAGAAGCTTCTGCATCAAATGATTGCTTTTGAAATTCCATGTTTCCTTCCAACGAAAGTCCACGAGCAACTGTAGTCACACGTAATCTATATCCACCTGCGGCATGTTGATAATAAGTAATAAATTGAATATAAGCTTGAGGAGGAGGTTCATTCCCACGTAAAACAGGGTATGTGTTGTTAATAATATCATAATAAATGGCATAAGTTGATGACGGAGAAATACCACAAAGTTTCCAAGAACTTGTTTTGCCAATACCAATCTCCGTATCCGATACTATACTAGATTTATTATTAAGACTGATAGCTGGACCAATTAATCCTGAAACTTTTAAATGATTTGAGACCTTCACTTCCAAATTACCGCCAAAACCCATCGCTAGAAAACCGTCTTCGTCTTTACTGAATACTCGCAAAAAACTTTGTCTGAAAATTGATGTTGAAAAAGCGTCAGAAAGCACAATAACGCCACCAGTAGAATTAGGAAGGTAGCGCATTTCATCAAGACCAACTTGATCGTAACAACCAATAAAAATGTCTACGATAGAACCATTACGAGATGCTCGTTTTCCTAGGGATTCATAGTAGGTTGATGCAGATTTATAATGAGGAGCATTGCCGCTATCAATATCATGATGAGATCTTAAAGGTTCTCGGAGCTCCGTAGAGGCAACCAAACCAGGACCAGTGGTACATGGGCCACCAGTAAACAACATGATTCTGGCACCAGTATTAGGGAATGCAGTTTCCAAGAAGCTGATTGCAACGTTAAGAGCTACTCCAGTAGCACGTTTTGCTCTATACTGTTCCTTTACTTTAAACGAATCCTCCAATAGCTGTTCCAACTCTTTTGTTAATTGAAATTCCGCTTCTTGAACAGGTAAAAGATACTTGGAAGCAATAACCATAGTACTTTGCTTAAGAGCCCCTCCAATTCTAATATCCGAAGTCAAAAACCCAAGCGATTCCTGAATTTGTTTCGACGTATAGTTTTTCTGACCATTGAAAGCTACAGTTTTAAAGCAGTTATCATATCCCAATTCATGTAGATTAACATGAGTTCCAAAAGAGATAAGGCCAACTAAACAATCAGGAGGTAGTAAATTCAAACTAACCAACAAAGAATCTTTCAAAGCTTGCAAATTCTCAGGCTCTTGACAAGTATCAACAACAAAAAAGAATACTGGAGGAAAGTTTGAAGGTTTTTGTAAAACATATTCGACAGTTGTATTCTGAGGTTGAAGTTCCGGTGGTAAATTATCAAACGTGGCGGAAAGATAATGATTTGGTAATGTCGTTCTTTCTGAACACAATCTACAAGTCCAGTTTTTGGCACCTAGGTCGAGCAAACTATAAATCAAAATTCATGGTAAGCAAAAAGAACCTCCATAACAGTGATAATAATAATAAATTCATGTACAACTTACCAGTAGGGATTTAGAATTGCTCGACAGTTCCTACATAAATGTGGTTCATAATTCAAAATAGCAATATCCGGCTTATCAAATAAAGGCGTATATAAAGATGCTACCGGAACAACTGAATACTTAGCATCCTTAATAGTAGATGGAATCACATTCCATGTGAATCTCACTCCATCCTGTTCTTCTATACTCTCAAAATCCTTTACACACAAAACAAAAATTGATTAAAATCATAAACACACCATATTGAAACATACATTATCACTTACCATTGATATTTAGCTTTTTCTTAAGAAAAATTTTAGAACTTCCTTTCACAACACTTCGCCCAATTGAGCGATGAAACCAAAATCGAGAATACAACACAAAAATATCACTGAAATTGGGTCGTTATAGACACGTTTGTGAGTACTTTTTTTTTATTTTTCAGTTTCTTGAAATGAAAAAAAAAAAAAAAAAGAAAAAAACAGTTACGCGTGTTTATCAACATCTTACGTAACAAATAAATCAAGTTTTAAAGTCTAAGTGGATAAAGCCCTACGCTCTGGTGAACTCAAGCATCGTTAAGAAAGATGATGATAAATTCAATATTTAGTACGTAGCGTATTAAAAATTAAATTCTGTAACAGGATTATAGTGAATGATAATATGGTTTAAAAGAGAAAGATCAATACAATTATTATAGGTCTAGGATTATTTTTAAAAAAGAGAAAAGATTATATATATCATTTCAGGGACTTTCAATTCATCATTGGTCGTTGTAGAAATATTTGGATCCTGTTTCCTAATAATCAAACAGTGAAATAAATCACCCATTTTGTGTTTTTGAATAAAAAAATGAAGTAATTACTGGTACTGAGGCCAATAAGTTATTTCGACAATAAATACACCTTAAGTTCCAGGACAGAATGAGATATTATACTATGTGGATCCTCACAAGTGATAAAATATTCTTCAAATGCTAGGAATAGAGAACAAGAGCAATGAAATTTAATAAAGACGTTTTGTGAAATAAACAATTGTTAAGGTGCATCAAATATTGTGTCCTCCAATTAATATTATTTCCATTTTTTATTTTTACTTATTTTTTTTAGACTTCAGTATGGGCGTATCATAACAACATTTGAACTTACATCCATTAATAAAAGCAAATATCCCAATAACCATTTTGTGTTTGATCGACTGTACAAATTTATTTGTGTAGTTTGGACTATCAACAGGTAGTCAAAAGAAAAACCTTAAATATTTTGTTTTCAATAACCTCCAATGTTCATAATCAAGCGACTGTAACTTTTTTTTTCTTTGACTCTTTCATAGGTATCACATAGTACGTAGTGCATGTAATTTTTTTTTCATTCATCCAGAAATGTGATTATGATGGTAATGTCCTTACTTCCTAATCGGGATTTGCGTGGATCATAGCCATCACTTTCATGAAGGGAGGAAAAACAAAAAGTAAAAAAAAGGGTCCACTTACAAACTATTGGTCCATTTGTAAACTGTGCATTTCACATGTGCCAGACACATGTCATCAATTGAGGTACTGAACACAGCAGTGTTGCCATACAGTAGCGCTGTGTAGGATGAACTTGTCAATAATTCAAGTGGCGAGTATGATCCACCCAAGACCTAAACTCAAGTAGTTCAAAGTCAATGCGTTCAAACTTTGGTTTGTGAGCAACCCAGTACTTTAAAAACATTTGATGCACAAAATTTATCTTTAACCAAATGCATGTGCCTGGGTTGGGACATTGTACCTTGGGATAATGTAGCGCACACATGTGTGCATACATGAAAATAATATAGAGTGCATAAACTATTGGGTGAAAATAATATAATAAACTTAATAAAAATATATAGGTATGGAATAGGTAGGTATATGTAATTGGATATTTTATTTCAAGTCGTAAGTAATTGAACATTGTAGCAACAACAATTGTTGTTCTTGTTGTTCTAAAATGACCAATTGGAAGATGTAGAATCTTGAACTTGGCCAGATGAACAATTATATTGGGTAAAATCAAAATCTAGCCAGTCAGTATCTGAATAAGGAAGTAAGAAATCATTCACAAAAGAATCACTATCTTGTAAAGCACACTTGAAGTTAGGAAGAGCTGATGGAGCTTGTGGATTGAGACATTCACAGAACTTTTTGAAATGATCGGATTGAAGAATGGCTGGTTTGAGGTCGTAGTCATTTACCATTTTCATCAGAGAATGACTTGCTTCTGCAACGTTTACTGAAAACATGGGAGCAGAGAGAGCGTTTTCGGTAGTAGTTGGAGGGGCAAGTGGAGTGGGAAGAGGACAAGGAGATCCTAATTCAAGAGGTGACGCAGATGAAGAAGGTGATGTAAATCGCGATGAATTATTTGTATCAAGACTAGGAATATCAGCAAATGGGGATGTTGGGAAGATTTCATCATCAACTGGAGAAGGAGGCAATGTAACATTTTGGCTGGTCAATCCAACCATATTCAAATCAAAATAAGGGGATGAATCATATGAGTTATAAGGAAGGTCTGTAGTTGGAGGGGTATTAGACAAATTAGGTTTTCGTTCAAAAATATCAGAAGGTTCCGATACCAGAGGTCTTGGAGTTGAAGAAGTTTTAAAGAGCGACTTGTGACTTGATGTATACTTATCCTTGGCTAATTCACCAGAGAGAGACCCTTTCAAGAGGGAGTTTGATTTGTTGGATGATTTTGATTGTGGTACTAACGATTTTTGTTGTTTTTTGGGTTTAGTTGATGTATTATTGTTACTACTAATAGAAGCAAGGATATTGTGAATTCGAGCAAGATGACGAATTGGAGCTGCGGTTCCTCCACTTAAAAGGTAAGTAGTATCTTTCGAATTACATAGTCGACACTTCCAAACTTCATGACCTTGTTCATTAAGCATAATACCTTCAGAAGGATCTGTCATTGCATACTTCCAGATGTGACTAGTACGAGGACGTCTTTTTGTCATAGTCTTGGAGTTCTTAACAATTCTCGTATATCCTGAGGATTGTGGTTTAAGGGTAGAACCCAACGTATACTGAAGTTGAGAAGAAGAATTTAGCATAGTTTATAATTATCTTGTAGATGATAATGGTGAAGAAAGGAAGGGAAGAAAGAAAAAAGGAAAAAAGTTTGGGAAATCTGGGATATAAATTTGATTTCCTTTTGACCTCGATTCGATCAACAGCAGAAGAAAAGAAGGAAAAAAGAAACTTCAACAAATCCATTGAATACTAACTTTGAAGCTGAAGAAAGTTTCTTTTTTAAGCTCAAGTTTTCCTCACTAAAGTTGGGTTTATTTTGGTCTTTTCTTTTGCGTCCTTCCCACACACCCATCTAAGGAATGCTTCCGAATTTGTTTGAGGCCTCTGATTATTTCTATTGCAAATTTTCAAAAAAGAAAAAAAAAGAACAACAACGTGAACTATCGTCAGTTGAAATTATCACTTCAGGTGCACATCATTTGTGAACGGAAATATCAGAAACAAAATGAAGAAAAACAAATTGACAGAGAAAGGGCCAAATGGTGAGTTCCCTATTTAGATAACTGCGTATTTTTTCAAGAAAAAAGAAAAGTAGAAAGCAAAAAGAAAATATAGTGGGGGAAACAGAGGAAATGACATGTGGAGGACCGCATATGGTTTTTTAACCTTGCAGAAACCCAAAATAAGGTTTAGGACTAATATTATTTTCTATGCATTTAAATTTACACACAAATGTACTGTGACGAATACTAGTAGTACAACAATTTTAGCTCATAATACGCTAAATATCCATCAAAATTCTTCAAAATTGAAGCTATCGAAATCGGCGGCTGAATTGATTCTACGATTGGATGATTGATGAAGGAAAATTTAATATTTCCGTGCCAATATAACTGGCATCACACAATTATTGTGTAACCTCCATTACAGCCATGACGGAATCCTTGTTGGTTTCTATCAAGCGCTCCTGAACAAAATGTATCACAAGTTTCTGTGCAGTGCGTTCTCATCCAATCATTCAGTTGTTCTGAAATTCCAATTCTGCCAACCATTTCATATCTGTACACCCACTTTATTCACGCTTGCATAACTTGTAATTCTCTGCTACTATCAAGGCAGTAATTTTGTCGTACGTTTCTTCCAAGGTTTTTTAAACTTTTAATCATTAGGTAAGCGAGTCACCTATCTGCCGCTAAATCCGACCACTTCGCGATCTCTACGTATTCTACTATTTATCGCGTACCTTATTGAACCAAATCGCGTCAGCTCACGTAAGATACTCTGTGGCATTTTGGTGCGAAAACAACCAAAATCGCACCAATGATTGAGTATCATATATTCCATATCGCAACCTTCTTCTCTATATTGGACCTACTTTTTTTTCCCTCTCTTCTTCCTCTTTCTCAACTCTTCTATGAGCTGATAATATTTTATTTCCACTTTAAGTAATCTCGTATCTAGAAAAATAATATTATATTTTTTTATTTGGTTATTTGAACATTTTAAACTATGCGTGTGTATAATGCATACCTACGTATGTACATAGATATGTAGTAGCTTCAACAGTTGAATGTTCGTGAAAAGATACTTTAGATTTACGTATACATCTGAGACATTGGTTGCTTATCCAATCCACCACACATGCAAAAGGAACGTTATTTGAGGCCCAAATGCTTTTTTTTTTTTTTTGACTTTGAATGTTATTGAAGATACCGTGTACACTATATTGTATTTACGCGAAAATTATTACCATCTTGATATCAGTAAAGAATCAATAGTTCTAGATCCAAGTTATTATATTCTAGCAAACACTATGATTGTATAGATCCAGTTGTCTAAATCACTTGTAGCGTTGTCCCAAGGCCTAACAATAGGTTTTTTCCGTAATTTGCTAGCGTTGGGTTGCTGGTAGTCGGAGATCTAACTTCCGAAGTCCATTATAACTGGAATAGCTGAATAACAGTATATACAATTGTAAGAATACATGACTTTTTTTGTTTTCTTACTAAAGAAGTTGTGCTACACAGTCACATTTAATATAATTTTAACGCTCTTTTATTTGGTGAGATCATAGATTTTATTATTATTAATATTATGATTATTATTATTCAACTTGGAAACACTTAGAGTTGCTTAGGGGTCGTTATATTACTAGTTCCATTGTTGCTCTAACTGCTATGTACAAAGTGATAAGTACATAATAACAATACAATACTAGTTAGTTAAATACATGTATCAATAAGAATGAATAGATCAAATTATGTGCTAAATTTTATATAGATGGGAAGTTATCTATAATCCACCTTGTCCTTACACGTAAACGATTTGCATAAATATATTATTTTGTGTTCCTTAAAACAGGTACAAGGTTTCAAGCATACACAATAATTAACTGCAAGCAATGTCTTATCTAAACAAAAAAAAAACCTTTTTCTTTTCCGGCTACATAACTATCAAACAGTTGAAGAGTAATTTAGATCCACACATTTTGTAAAAGTTTTATTGTACGAAGCTGACCAACGACAACAAAACGTTTTTGGTCTCTTGAAATAATGCCAACCTTCTACTGAGCAATCTTTTTATACGGGTATGGTTTTGCGTACCTGACAATGTAGTACAAACTTTTGTTCAACACTCTAAAAGAACCTAAACGATAAAGAATGGATCAACGCTACCTATCTTCCTATAATTTAGTCCACCATTTAATATATATGATACTCGGCAAAAAAAAAAAGCTTCAACTGCTGCTAACAGTTGCCGAAACACTATGATTACATAATATTATAACACTGTGAAATAACAAAATAATATTTGTGTTTCGCAGTTATTACTTGTGCGCTTGGAAATATATTATCATGTTTGAAAACTTCAACAAAAGTAAAATTTGGCACCCAAAATTCATTTCATTTAACACAAATTAATATATATATATATATATATATATATATATACTCCTGTTTCAAAGCGCCTATTTTGATATGCGGCTACACCATAATTGTTCATACAATCCAAAGCTGTGTGTACAACAGTATATTACCTTTTAGTTACGCATAGTATTTTTTATATAACAAGAAGCCTCATAATTACATTTTTTTCCTTTCAAGTGTTTTATATATATTTTAGGCCATTTATAGTCTGGATCCAATATAAATATATAAATTTTGAACCCAATCTGGTTAATTTTAAATATATTTCAATAATAAATCACAAAAATGTTTTTTACACACACAATTGTACAAATCTGGTATCCACATTGTGGATTAATATTATGACATTGGTACCTAAAGATTATGTATGTATATTTGTAAATTGTGGTAACCCTTGATTTTATACAGATTGGACTCTTAAGACTGAATAAATTGAGACACGTTTTAAAAATGTGGTCAGGAATAATCTCCCATTCATGAATCATAAATTTTTCGAACTTCTCCCGGTCAGTGTTATTTATCTCAAAATGTTTCAATTTTCTTGTAGTTATTGTAAACGTTTTGTTTCAGAATTGCCTATATGTTTTCTATGGGATTTAAATCGGGAGAATAGGCTGACCAGTAAAGCATGTCGATTTTTTTCTCATCAAGCCATTCCTTAACTACTTTACTTGTATGTACAGGGGCATTGTTTTGCATGAACATTGGAACAGGTTGCCAAATATCAAGAAGTTGGGCATGCAGAATCATAGGATATCACAATACAGTGCACCCACCATTCTTCGACTGGGTAGAGAATGTAAAGTTTTAATCCAGCAATGCTGCCTTTAACTTGGCAAAAAGCACATTATTCCATTATAGTAAGCCCCTTTTTCAAATGATCCATTTGTAGGTAGTTCAGATGATGTTTAAGTTTTTTATTTCCAGAATAAATTTCTCGTCTTTTTCCATCGCCAAAATCCATTGAAGTCTCATAATTCTAGAAGATGCCGTCAAAAAATGATTGAGTTTAATTATTATAATTTTTGCACCATATGAGTTTTTTGGTTGTGAAATCTGGTTTAGGTATCGGGGCCTTCACAGCTTTCCAGGTTGTTATGTTATTCTTCCTCAAACATTTACTCGTTATCTTTCGAGGCATTCCAATTGATCAGGCACATTTTCAAAAATTTCTGAGTAATTAGTTTTTTTCTTCTGTTTTTCAATAAAAAGCCATCGCAATTCAAATAAACTGCTGGCCACCTGGAAATCTTCCCGGTCTTTTTTTCTTAAAAGATTTGGATTTTCTTGAATAGTTGGAATTTGTTGAACGGCTAATTTTAAGAATTTCTGCGGTATGATTATATGAAAGGTTTATTGCGCGGTAACCATCGATATGTGCTTTCTGATAATCCGTCACTCGTTTCTGCGTAGTCAAATTAATAATATTATTTGGGTGTTCGCTCGATGGAGTTCGGTTTTGTGGCATTTTAACTTGTTGGAAAAAAAGGCATTTTTGTAAGCTTTGAGAAGAGTGTAAAAAATTTGGAATGAAGTTCGTTAAAATACGAGGTTTATTGTGATTATATGGAATGTAGTTGTGCATAAATAACAAGGAGATATTTGTATCTGTATTTTTATTACTCTAAATATTGTTGATATCAACGAATGATGATGTTTTTCTTCCTCAAAAATGAGGATAATAGCCGTAGGATATAGTTGAACTGGACATCTCTCATGAGATTACATATGTACATGATTAAGCAATAAAATTATAGATCTAAATGTAATTATAATCTGTTGAGATTTAGAGTTATATTTTAGTTCTATTTATCGAACAATATAGTCAAACAATTTTCCATTATTTGATGCAAAAATGTGAGAAAAGAATTAAAAAATGGTAAAAGGTACGTACATATGTACATATATACATACATCTCCAGTGTATATTTCACTAAGTAGAATAAACCTTTTGGACAAGTTATTTGTAATTAACGTATCTTGTCTTCCCCCCTCCCCTCTAATCTAGTTCAGTAACATTAGAGAACCTCGGTAAATAAAAAGCCGATGCCTACCCTGGAATTTTTGAATGGGGTAAGTCATAAATATTGGTATCATGTGACATCAAATTAGTCAGCAAAAGTGAGGGCATCGATAATTTCCCGAAAAATCTTTGATAAGACTATCACGAAGAAAAATGAAGCATACTCTCATAAATCTTGTCAGAACTTGCAAGAATGTATCACAAAGATGAAAAAAAATTCCCTATCCGATTTGAAGGTATATCCTGCCGAGAAAACCACATGAATATTCTATTTTAATTATAAATCGCGTTATCCCAAGATTGAACAAGTATTTCTGATCTTTGGATCTAGTCCAAACGATTATTTAAATTCAAACCGGGTAATTTTTAAAGTGGAGGAAATTCCGTTTCTCGGTTAATTCTGACTTGATCTTCACACACGCTTACTCATTATACTCACTACAAATATATTATCATGTCTTTCATGAACTCTGGATCTGAATGCTCTACAAGCAGAAATCCTCTCTCCCAATTTTCAAAGCATACTTTAGAAGATAGATCTCATCAGCATGAACGATTTGCTCCTGGGGCTACGAACCAGACAAACTCCATGCGTGCCGCAAATCAGCCCATGAATGCAACCGATAGACAAATGATGAACAAGTTTATGAATGGTGAGACTGCACAATCTACGAATGCTTTTGCTTTTGATCAAATGCGTCATGAACTCTCTGGAGTACCTGTGGCAAATAAGGGTTGGGCTGCTGATTTTTCTGGTACTCCTGGGGCTCAGTTATCAAATAGACCTGGTTTGGAAGCAACAATGAGACAATCTCCTGCAAATGCCGATAGTAGATGGGGATCAGAATTTTCTGCCCAGAGTCAACCTTCTGCTCAACAGCAACCACAACAACCAAATTTTTATGGTGGTTCAACCGGCTTCATGCCCCAGATGGGTATGTACACTCCAGGCATTATGGCTGGTGCTAGCTCAGCATCTCTTGCCCAACAGTCTCGCGTTCAAGAATTAGATAATGAACACTGGGAGGAACAATTTAGGCAGATAGAAGCATCTTCTTCTGCAACTACTAAAGAAGAAACTAAACAAGATAAGGGTAAAGGAATTTTTGAAGAACCTCTGAATGAAACAGAAGTTGAAGCAGAACCCATCATCGATGATAAGACTGATTTTGAAGCAGTTTGGTCGAATCTCAGAAACCAAATCTTTGAGAATCCAGAACACGATTGGGTTGGAGAGGACAGAACTGAAGCATGGGATAGGGATTTTGATCAATTTACAAGGAACAGACCGGATTATGGTCAATATGAGTTTGAAGAAAACAATCAGTTTATGAATCAACCTGATCCATTTACTATTGGTGTTCAAATTGTTGAGAGTGGTGGTAATTTGAGTGAGGCTGCTTTAGCTTTCGAGGCTGCTGTCCAAAAGGATCCCAAACATGCTGAAGCTTGGAGTAGACTCGGTGCAGTTCAAGCCCAAAATGAAAAAGAAAGTTCCGCTATTAGGGCTTTAGAACGATGTATTGACCTTGAACCTGGTAATTTAACTGCTCTTATGAACTTGGCAGTTGCATACACAAATGAAAGTTATGAAAATGCTGCATATTCTACGTTAGAAAGATGGATCGCCACAAAATATCCTGATATTGTCAGTCAAGTTAGAGCAGATGGTACTAATAGCCGTCAACTACATGCCCGAGTAACTGATTTGTTTTTGAGAGCAGCACAACTTTCACCAAATGGAGCAAATATGGATGCTTCAGTCCAAGATGGTTTGGGTGTTTTGTTTTATGGTAATGAAGAGTATGATAAAGCAATTGATTGTTTCCGTGCAGCACTTGCTGTGAATCCTAATAATGCTTTACTCTGGAATCGTCTAGGTGCAACATTGGCCAATTTTCAACGAAGTGAAGAAGCAATTGAAGCTTACGAGAAAGCCCTTGCTCTAAGACCATTCTTTGTACGGGCGAGGTATAATCTTGGTGTTTCATGTATTAACATTGGATGCTATCACGAAGCCGCACAACATTTGTTGACAGCTTTATCGATGAACACAGTTGAAGGTTCATCTAATGTAGATGTTCTTGCCAATCAAAGTACAAACTTGCTATCAACATTGAAGAGAACGTTCTTAGCATTGAACCGAAAGGATCTAGCAGAAAAAGTTGGAAATGGAATGGATTTGAATTATTTTAGAAAAGAATTCGACTTTTAGATAAAATATACCACATCAACAATAAAAAAAAAATAAGGCCAAAAACAGAAAAAAAGACGAGCATTGTCATATAATTGAAATTCAAAAACAAAACAAAACAAGAAAATACATTACCTGAACTCAACTCTAGGTAGAAAATAATTTCTTACATATGTATATTATTATTTATTATAATAAATACCTACATACCCAAATATCTGCGATGAATTTTTCTATACATTTGATGTCTACACGTATATTACATTCATATCTACTTGTTTACATAGAATTTGCCCATTATTATAATTCTCTTTTCCCCTAAGTACTAATTTGTTTGGCATAATAATAATCATTTTGTTTATAATCCCCAATAATAATAATAATAAATCAGATTCAAATCCTGCAAAAAACCTTATTTTTTATTTTATTTTTTTATTTTTTTGCATTATTTTGCTATGTTTATGTAATTTTAGGTAATGATTTCAAGTCAAAAGCTTATAAGTAAATATAATATGAATACTAAAGTTAAAAAAAAAAAAAAAAGAAAAAAAAAAATAATAATCACGAGAAAGATTTCTCCGGAACTTGATGTCAAGGTTCTCCTCGATACGTGTGAGGGCATTAATGCGGTGGTCAAGTTTCTGTCTCTTACACCGGCACTCTTCTCTAGATGGTAGGTCCCATGGACCGTTGGTTTGTAATGGTTTTTCTCTTGAAAAGATTATTCTCTACATCTGGAGGTAATAAGTTTCTCCATTAGGATGATCAAGTTTTCCCATTGCACGGTAATCAGTTTTATTACTGATTTCTGAAAAATTTAGCCCCATCCTAACTATAGTAATTCACAAGACACAGGGAAAAATGTAATAATAATAATAATAAAAAATAATAATAATCATTCTGTTTATAGTCCCATATGTTTACTTATGTATGTGCGTGTTTTGTACTTTAGCACTTAAAGTAGCTACAAGTGCATCCACAATGTATTTATATAAAAGAAGACTGTGTTTGTGATTTGCCTGATACAGGCTTTCGCGGTCACATTTCTCACTGTGCGTTTGATAATTCTGCATTTAGTAGCGGCCAGGGTTAAATTTTTCGGATCGGTTACTCTTAACCGATGCACGTGCAATGGGAAAACCTGTTCATCCGTCGCGGGCAATCTCATTACG